>JARSSU010014663.1:0-7500 GCA_029619165.1 Eurosta solidaginis | reverse complement strand
GAGATATCGCCATAAAGGTGGACCAGGGGTGACTCTAGAATGCGTTTGTACGATATGGGTATCAAATGAAAGGTGTTAATGAGTATTCTAAAAGGGAGTAATCCTTAGTTCCATAGGTGGACGCCGTTTCGAGATACCGCCATAAAGGTGGACCATGGGTGACCCTAGAATTTGTTTGTACAATATGGGTATCAAAAGAAAGGTGTTAATGAGTGTTTTAAAAGGGAGTAATCCTTAGTTCCATAGGTGGACGCCGTTTCGAGATATCGCCATAAGGTGGACCAGGGGTGACCCTAGAATTTGTTTGTACAATATGGGTATAAAAAGAAAGGTGTTAATGAGTATTTTAAAAGGGAGTGGGTCTTAGTTCTATAGGTGGACGCCGTTTCGAAATATCGCCATAAAGGTGGACCAGGTGTGACTCTAGAATGAGTTTGTACGATATGGGTATCAAATTAAAGGTATTAATGAGAGTTTTAAAAGGGAGTGGTGGTAGTTGTATATGTGAAGGCGTTTTCCAGATCGCGACCAAAATGTGGACCAGGGTGACACAGAACATCATCTGTTGGATACCGCTAATTTATTTATATATGTAATACCTGCCAAGATTTTAAGGGTTTTTTATTTCGCCCTGCGGAACTTTTTCATTTTCTTCTACTTAATATGGTAGATGTCACAACCATTTTAGAAAGTTTTTCCCAAAGATATATTTCGCCTCAATAAAACAATCCAATTACCTTACCATGTTTCATCCCTTTTTTCGTATTTGGTATAGAATTATGGCATTTTTTTCATTTTTCGTAATTTTCGATATCGAAAAAGTGGGCGTGGTCATTGTCGGATTTCGTTCATTTTTCATACCAAAATAAAGTGAGTTCAAGTAAGCACGTGAACTAACTTCATTAAAGATATGACGATTTTTGCTCAAGTTATCGTGTTAACGGCCATGCGGAAGGACAGACGGACGACTGTGTATAAAAACCGGGCGTGGCGTAAACCGATTTCGCCGTTTTCCACAGAAAACAGTTATCATCATAAAATCTATGCCCCTACCAAATTTCAAAAGGATTGGTTAATTTTTGTTCGACTTATGGCGTTAAAAGTATCCTAGACAAATTAAATGAAAAAGGGCGGAGCCACGCCCATTTTGAAATTTTCTTTTAGTTTTGTATTTTGTTGCACCATGTCATTACTGGAGTTGAATGTTGACATAATTTACTTATATACTGTAAAAATATTAAATTTTTTGTTAAAATTTTACTTTAAAAAAAATTTTTTTTAAAAGTGGGCGTGGTCCTTCTCCGATTTTTCTAATTTTTATTAGGCGTACATATAGTAATAGGGGTAACGTCCCTGCCAAATTTCATCATGATATCTTCAACGACTGACAAATTACAGCTTGCAAAAGTTATAAATTGCCTTCTTTTAAAAGTGGGCGGTGCCACGCCCATTGTCCAACATTTTACTAATTTTCTATTCTGCGTCATAAATTCAACTCATCTACCAAGTTTCGTCGCTTTATCTGTCTTTGGTAATGAATTATCGCACTTTTTCGGTTTTTACGAAATTTTCGATATCGAAAAAGTGGGCGTGGTTATAGTCCGATATCGTTCATTTTAAATAGCGATCTGAGATGAGTGCTCAGGAACTTACGTACCAAATTTCATCAAGTTACCTCAAAATTTACTCAAGTTATCGTGTTAACGGACGGACGGACGGACGGACATGCGGTAATCCGTAACGGCATAAACTAATCGAGACAGATATAGACTTCTATATATCAAAATGATCTGCGCGAAAAAGAAATTTATTTAGCCATGTCCGTCCTTCCGTCCGTCCGTAAACACGATAACTTGAATAAATTTTAAGGTATCTTGATAAAATTTGTTATGTAGGTTCCTGGGAACCCATCTCAGATCGCTGTTTAAAATGAACGAAATCAGACTATAACCACGCCCAATTTTTCGATATCGAAAATTTCGAAAAACCCAAAAAGCTTATCGCGCTTCATTCATTACCAAAGACGGATAAGGAGATGAAGCTTAGTAGGTGGGTTGACCTTATGACGTAGAATAGAAAATTGGTAAAGTTTTGGACAATGGGTGTGACACCGCCCACTTCTGAAAGAAGGTAATTTGAAAGTTTTGCAAGCCGTAATTTGGCAGTCGTTGAAGATATCATGATGAAATTTGGCAAGAGCGTTACTCCTATTGCTATATGTGTGCTAAATAAAAATTAGCCAAATCGGATGACGAACACGCCCACTTTTAAACAAATTTTTTTTTAAGTCAAATTATAACATAAAATTGGTTATCTTTACAGTATATAAGTAAATTGTGTCAACATTCATTTTTCATTTAATTTGTCTAGAATACTCTTAATGCCATAAGTCGAACAAAAATCAACCAATCCTTATGAAATTTGGTAGGGGCATAGACTCTATAACGATAACTGTTTTCTGTGAAAATTGACGAAATCGGTTGAAGCCACACCCAGTTTTTATACACGGTCGACGGTCTGTTCTTCCGCTCGGCCCTTAAAACGATAACTTGAGCAAAAATCGATATAGCTTTACTAAACTCCGTTCACGTACTTATCTGAACTCACTTTATCTTGGTATAAAAAATGGCCCAAAATCCATCTATGACCACGCAATTTTCCAATTTCGATATCGAAAATTACGAAAAATGAAAAAAATGCCATAATTCTATATCAAATACAAAAAAAGGGATGAAACATGGTAATTGGATTGGTTTATTGACGCAAAATATAAATCTAGAAAAAACTTTGTAAAATGGGTGTGACACCTACCACATAAAGTAGGAGAAAATGAAAAATTTCTTCAGGGCGAAATCAAAAGCTCTTGGAAGCTCGGCAGGAATACTGTTCGTGGTATTACATATATAAATAAATTTGCGGTACCCGACAGATGATGTTCTGGGTAACCCTGGTCCACATTTTGGACGATATTTCGAAAACGCCTTCGCATATACAATTAAGGCCCACTCCCTTTTAAAATACTCATTAATACCTTTAATTTGATACCCATATCGTACAAACGCATTCTAGAGTCACCCCTGGTCCACCTTTATGGCGATATCTCAAAAAGACGTCCACCTATAGAAATAAGGCTCACTCCATTTAAAAATACTCATTAGCACCCATATCGTACAAACGCATTCTAGAGTCACCCCTGGTCCACCTTTCTGGCGATATCTCGAAAAGAAGTCCACCTATATAAATAAGGCTCACTCCATTTAAAAATACTCATTAGCACCTTTCATTTGATACCCTTATCGTACAAACAAATTCTAGAGTCACCCCTGGTCCACCTTTATGCCTATATCTCGAAAAGTCGTCCACCTATAGAACTATGACCCACTCCCTTTTAAAGTACTCTTTAATACCTTCCATTTGATACCCATGTCATACAAACACATTCCAGGGTTGCGCTTGGTTCATTTTCCTACATGGTTATTTTCCCTCATTTTGTCTCCGAACTTAGTATTCCTTACTTGTTTTTTATTATTATTTTTTTATCAATGGGCTACATAAATCTCAAACTGGCTAATGCCAAATATACACATAAGGGACTAGGGGGGAGCAATTATACCCCAATGTGGACAAAAGAGATCAATCGCAGACCGCTCTCCTTAGGGATTAATCGTACGATTTTTTGTAGGGTAGTTTCACTGTTTCCAAACTGCTAATATATTTTACCGTATACTGCCACATAACCAGAATTGGGAGCAGAGCAATAAATCTTGAGTAACAACACTGCTCGAACTTAAGTGGGATGACATAATCAAGATCTTGTTCAAAGTGTTAATGAGACTTTAATTTGTAATGGATTAAAGTATTCCATCTTTCTTATGTTCGTAAAGTTAATGTGTTTTAGACGACTTCTATAGGAATTTAGAAAATGAGATTACATCGCCTCAAATTAAACAACCCTGCTGCTGTGAACTTTTTGATGTTTTTGCAAGAGAATGTGGGGTCCTAACCACGATAAAAGTAACTTTTTAACTATAAATCAAATCTTATTTTCTAAGTATATTATCCAAGATTAGTTATATTTGGGTCTGGGTCTAGACAGTTTTTATACGCACAAGTGTATTGTAACTTTGATTGAATAACGCTTGTAGATAATGACATGAAGGAATCGTGAAAGATACAGACTTCCTTATATCAAAATTTTTGAAAACAATACACTAATTTGAGCCAGGAATGGATTGGTATTCAAATTGGGCGAAATCGAGCTCTCCAAAAAATTGGAAAACTGACACAATACATTTAAAAATACTGTTAAAGTGGTAAAACTCGGCGAGAAGATTCAATTTGTGACTAAATCGTAAAAATTTAATAAAAGGTGAAAGGAAGATGGGCGGAGTACCGCAGACATTGAGCAGCGATTTCCTCGTCCCGAGCTTGCGACGCAATCGCCCTTTCCTTTTCATCCGTACCAAAGAACTTATATATATATCGAAAATGCAATTGAAATACATTTTACCCGCGGTATCAAAAAATAGCCGAAGAGTGCGTTGAAGTCCAGTAACCTGCTCTTTCAGAAAATTTTTATTTTTTCGTTGAATTTTGAAGCAGCGAGTTCAACCTTCTTATAATATATAATTTTTTTGTCTCTACTTTGTTTTAATGTTTTTGAATTCATCTTGGTCGTACGACCACCTGCCCAACAAGGCGACCTCAGCCGTCTAAATTTAAAAATGCACCTCTTGCTGTGGTAAGGCCGTCATACTTCCCGAGGCGGTCTATTATCGGGAAAACTACGTTCAAATACATCCGAAATTATCCCCTGGCTGCAAATCATCTCATTGGCACGGTCCGCATAACACCCTGTATTAGGAGGTTGGCAGTTCTTGGTCTCCGAAATCCCGCGGCCTCCTATGAAGCGAAACGGCATAGGTGTAGGCCCTTAACCACTAAGTCCCAAAGTCGGGCGCTATGGAGTTCGGCTAAGCTCCCACACCACTGACGAGATGCTTGCTATAGTGAAGGCTAGATTAGGATTGCTCCGAGAACGTTTGTGGTGCTATTTCAATAAATATGTAAATATATATCTATGTATATAAAATATTTAAAAAAACATGATGTAAGATTGGCTAGTAAGTTCAGGGTTAAATGTCAGACAGTTACTCCAATTACAGTTAGTTATTATTTAGCTCATGTACTTAAGTGGTTAGCCACTAGGCCGACAAGCTCAGGTGTGACTTTTTATTTATTTACCTTTTAAAATCTATATGATTGATGAATACATTTCGGCCGGAGAATCCAGTACAAATATTTCTGAATTGTATATGTTTTTTTATTTCTTAATTTTGCTGTGTTTTTCTATTTATTGTTCATTCTAGACGACAAAAGAAATTTTCGGTCAAATAGTCAATCCTTTCATTTATTGATATCCAAGAATTTGAATTCAAATAATTGTTAGACGAGTCTAGCTTTTAATTATGCAGCAAAGATTGGTCAAGCTTTTCTAAAAATATTAAATGTAAAACCTCTGGCTAAATTACACATACAAAATTGCTAGAAGATTTTTTTCAAATACAAACATGTTTTTCTTTAAAAATAAGCAACCAAACTTTTATTTGAAACGAAGTTACACAAAATAATCTAAATTTTGTATGTTTATAGTAAATTATTCATTATAACAATATTCTAAAATACTTATGTATATACTTATTAGAGATATACGCCGCCGATAAGTGCCGCCGCCCATTTTCGTCGTTCTTCGCACGCCGCCGCCGAATATCAAAAATAACGGCGCGCAGGCGACGTTCGGCGCGTTACTATATTTTCTACTCATTTAAGACTTATTAAAGAGTATTTTAAAAGGGAGTCGGCCATAGTTCTATAGGTGGACGCCATTTCGGGATATTGCCATTAAGGTGGAACAAGGGTGACTCTAGAATGTGCTTTTACGATATGGGGAATCAAATGAAATGCATTAAGAGTATTTAAAAGGTAGTGGGCCTTAGTTCTATAGGGCGACGCCTTTTCGAGATATCGCCAAAAAGGTGGACCAGGGGTGACTCTAGAAATGTGTTTGTACGATATAGGTATCAATTTAAAGGTATTAATGAGGGTTTTAAAAGGGAGTGGCCCTTAGTTGTGTATGAAAAGGCGTTTTCGATATATTGATCAAAATGTGGACCAGGGTGACACAGAACATCATCTGTCGGGTACCGCTAATTTATTTATATATGTAATACCACGAACAGTATTCCTGCCAAGATTCCAAGGGCTTTTGATTTCGCTTTGCAGAACTCTTTCATTTTATTTTACTTAATATGGAAGGTTTCATACCCATTTTACAAAGTTTTTTCTAAAGTTATATTTTGCGTCAATAAAACAATCCAATTACCTTACCATGTTTCATCCCTTTTTTCGTATTTGGTATAGAAATATGGAATGAAATTAAAATTATCGAAAAAGTACGTGAACTGAGTTAGGAAAGATATATCTATTTTTGCTCAAGTTATCGTGTTAAGGGCCGAGCGGAAGGACAGACGGTCGAGGTCGACTGTGGATAAAAACTGGGCGTGGCTTCAACCTACTTCACCCATTTTCACAGAAAACATTTATCGTCATAGAATATATGCACCTACCAAATTTCACAAGGATTGGTAAATTTTTGTTCGACTTATGGCCTTAAAAGTATCTAGACGAATTAAATGAAAAAGAGCGGAGCCACACCCATTTTGAAATTTTCTTTCATTTTTGTATTTTGTTGCACCATATCATTACTGGAGTTGAATGTTGACATAATTTACTTACATATATACTCTAAAGATATTAAATATTTTGTTAAAATTTGACTATAGAAAAAAAATTTTTTTAAAGTGGGCGTGTTCGTTACCCGATATTGCTAATTTTTATTTAGCACACATATAGTAATAGGAGGAACGTGCCTGCCAAATTTCATGATTATATCTTCAACGACTGCGAAATTACAGCTTGCAAAACTTTTAAATTACCTTCTTTTAAAAGTGGGCGGTGCCACGCCCATTGTCCAAAATTTTACTAATTTTCTATTTTTCGTCATAAGGTCAATGCACCTACCAAGTTTCATCGCAATATACGTTTTCGGTAATTTAACCTTGAGTAAATTTTTGGTTAGAAGTGCGTAATTGAAATTTCAATGCCCTTAATGAATGCAAAATATTTACACAGCTTTTTAAGTATAAAGTACACCAAGATCAATTTTGTGAACGCTATTTATACATAATTGGGTGTGTGAATGAAAAATAAGCAGAAACGTTTCCATTCTACTTTCCAGGAATTTGAACAATAAAAACACTTCCTCTTTTGAATTAAAGCTATTGAAAGAATGACACATTTTATTTTTTTTCATTCAACCCATTTAACCCTGAATAAATTTTTGGTTAGAAGTGCGTAATTAAAGTTTCAATGCCCTTAATGAATACAAAATATTTACACAGCTTTTTAAGTATAAAGTACACCATTCCTGTTCTCTCGCCC
>JARSSU010014660.1:0-11060 GCA_029619165.1 Eurosta solidaginis | reverse complement strand
CTTAATTGTTCTATTTCTTGCTATAAAACTAACATATACATAAATGGACCTAAAATGGTATCGAAGAAATAAACACAGTAGAGACAAAGGGAGAGTTTGAAATAACGTTTAACCTGACTTCCCATAAGCTCAAATGAAAAAGAAGAGGATTATTGAGATGGATTGCAAAAGAGGAAGCCCTAGCAAAAACCCGTAATATCTATGAGGACTAGTTATGTTCGATATTTAACCATTGTAAATAGGACGTTTTGTATATACCGATTTGACAGTAAAAACTAAGGACCTAAAAACTTGATGTACAACTCGGACAATGGTAGAAATGAATTTTCATAGTCATTATAAAGTAGTGAATATACCTTGAGAAAATATTATTGTACAGCGTATAACGAATTAAACAACTCCTTGAAAACGCGTTCTAAAGAAGATATATTTCAAGATTTGGGTCGAAAAATATATACGGCACATTGGTGGCTTTTTAATTTCCACACACCTATAAAAAAGTACTGAAAACATACTCAAATTAATTCGATAATGTGAGAATATCCCAGCATGTAAAGAAAAAAAGGCCACTCTTTAAATTTTTGAACTAAAAAAAATGTAAACAACAAAGGTAAGAGACAAACTAACTTAAGTTTGTATCTGTTTACCAAGCGGTCGAGGTGACTGGATAATTATATTTTAAGACCGACTTGTAATAAACACATAAAGTCTGAATGGAAGGCAAAAACCCAGTTCGGACGTGCACGAAATTTACGAAAAAACGCTTACTACGAAACATAAAAAAGATCAATTACAAAGGGTTCTTGCCTGTAAAACGTATAATAAAAATGAAGACGTTCAATAAATTTGTTAAAACAGGATTTAAAAGTACACCAATGATTTGTTCAATAGGCTATAATCACAAAAATATTCTTAAACTAGCACAAATTGAAACCACGCAGGTCAGTCCGAGCACGAAAAAGAAAATACACGAGAACAATACAAATACGAATTAGCGATAATAGTACCAATAATATGAATCTAATTGAAAAAGCAGGTACCAAAGAATAGAGGACACAACGAGACACATAAAATATCTATTCTTTTGAAAAGTGAGAAATCCCCAACACCTCGCGAAATGTTCGCAAGAGATCGAGGAAAATAACGCACACGAGATCCTAATTGAAGGAATGACATATCTGGGATATTTTAAAAAATGAGGCAGTCTCTAATACTAACTCCCTGAAAAATCATTATTTTTTAAATGATTATTAGAAATAGCTTCAGTTTCCATTTAGCATAATTTGCACGGGAGAGACTTAGATAAGAGAGACGTTGTAATATAACTTTTGGAGAGTCATTAAACGGCATAACTGTCAAAACCGAATCGAGGTTAGGATATAGAGAAGATACTTCACTGTAGTCACAATGCTGGAGGATAAATAACAAAGGAATAGTATCTTATTCCATCCATCTGTCGGATGCAAACGATTTAGTAAGAGGGAAGATAAAGGAAAAAATGAAGAAGCAACGATAAAGTTAGAGTAAAATTTAAGAATACAATATTAGGCAATTTGGTATAATAGGGTTCCTTAATAATGAGCTCTTTATACTCAGCCTATACGAAGAACTAGAAATTTAAAATTAGTAGACATGTCAAATCGGGATCGGTAAACCAACGAAAAAGTGAATCAAAAAGCCCGACGATGAAGACTTTTAAACAAATATAAAAAACTTGTTGGAAAACAACATAAACCTTGATTATTTGTGAAAATACTTCTCTAGATATGTTAAGATTTGATGTGTGGACTGATATCTCCGACTCATTGCTTTTTTTTTTTTTAACTATGGGCAGTAAGGCATTGCCCACACCAACAAAAAAATTGCGAGCAGAAGGAAACAACCAATCTTATATTAAAACACATACTTATTTCCTCCAAAAAAACAATCAACAAAACACGTTAACCTTACCCTAAACCCAAGCATACTCGACAGAGCTGAAAACGATGCAAATGCAATACACATGGTGACAGTTTCCAACCCCAGAAAACTGAACTGGTATTTGGGCGTTTGATAACATCGCCCCAATTACCCTGCCTACACTGATTTTGCCTTTCATCGAACGGCGCCCATAGTGTCCGTTTCTAAGGTCTTACGATAAGTAGATCAAAGATTTCGTAGTTTCAAAACATTTTTCTAAGAACATAGGCACTAAGAAACTACGAATGATTATCACAACGTTACTATTGTTGGAGGACAATAAAACCTGTTCTTTGCACTCTAAACTCAGTTTCACTTCACCCCTTAGTACGGAATCGCGCAATACGTTTAACAAGAGATGTCAACAATTACTTTTTACATGAATAAAACCAGGTCATTTTTTTCATCATCTTTTTGACTGCTTGATCAATTCTGGAAAGCTAGAATACGACTAGTGCCTTTAAAAATGTACATATTTGTTCTAACAGTACTTTTTAATAGCAATATTTTTTGAGATTTTTATAAAAGGTATCTAAAATTTTCTCGTGTTTTTTTTTTTCAATTTTAATTTTTCAAAATATTTGACATGTAAAATAGGCTTTTAAAATGTATACATTTCTTTAAAAGCACGAATTAATTTTTTTCTTAAAGAGGTTGAGAGAACATAGATCTATTTCGAGTAAAAAAGCTACTATAGGTTGTATCGGGAAAAATTCGGATTAGGAATTGTTTAGATTGAATAACAAAATCAGGGAACTTTTATGGTGAACAAGAAAAATTTTGCTCAAATACAGATCGTAAGAATCGATAAATTCTGCAGCCATGTCAGGATTAGAATTTATGATTTCAGGTTATCGCTGCAAGTCGATATGGAACCTTCATTATCGTTTTCTTTATTCCATCCATTCTTTTGTTGTTATATAGGACAAAGGACGGAAATTTCAATTATTGACTTTATTATTTTAACAAACAAGATTTCGAAAATATTTTTTTAATTTATCTAACATATATGATACTCAGAAAAAGAATCGAAGGGGGGTAATAATTTTATTTCGTCGAAAACTGAATTTGTAGAGAAAAATAAATAAATAAATAGTTGAACAAATATATTATAACATAAAATATTGTTTTATATTAAGGGTTACATAATTGAATAACGACAAAAAAACTAAAACTAATCGAATATGTCGATTAGCTGTTAAAAAATGTTTGCTAGATAATCTTTTGACGATTTATAAGCACAATCAGTCAGATATACTACGCGTTGTTAGAGAACTATCACCGTAATAATTTGCCACCTTCTGATCTGCACTTTTTTCCAACTAATGAAGACAAAGCTTTTTTTTTTTTTCGAATCCTCCAATAGTTTTCCTAATGGAGAAACCGGATTCGTCCCTGTTCCGTCACTGAAGTTGGTGTGTCCAGATTTTTCAGGGTAAAGACTAGCTAATATGCAAACATTTTTGTTAATACAACTTCAAAAAAAGACGGTTGCAAGCTTTTACACCCTTGAAAACAGTTTTCACCCAAGACTGAGTGATGTACGCGAAGAATCGGAAGAAGTAATAGAAAATTTCCTATAAGAATCTGTAATTTACAAAGCAATTTTCTCATATATTGTCAACTTTAACAGGTATTTTTGTTACAAGCCAAACAACAATAACATAAAATTTATTTCTGATGACGAAGTAATTTTATATGACAAAAAAAATTAATAACGTAAAGCAAAGATCAATGAGGAGCTAAGTTTTATTTCTCTAAACAGTGCAAAAACAATATTTTTGGGGAATAACAGAGACCGCGACTTGTCCCAAACTTACGTAGAAATATATTGAATTAGTTTCTAGAGGCTTATAGGGCATGCTGGGTGCAGAATGTACAAATCAAGTCCATTTTCTGCATTCACCAACACACAAAACATTATTTATGGAATAATTCTTCTATCTATAGAACCCAATGAAAATCTTGGACAAATATCGTGACGAACAAAGTGAGAACGGTTTCCATTCAGGAACTATTTAAGATACGAAAAACGACAATTTGTCGGAAAAAAGTCAGATCAAGAAAATGCTGGGGCAAATTATTAGGCGGGATCTCTAAAAACGAACGATACTGACGATGGGCTTATAAAACGTAAAAGATCGTAGCACAAAAAACATTTTATTAAACAAGCTATCGAAGATTCCAGAAGGTTTTTATTATTGTATTAAGACACACTGAATAATATAGACAACAAAATTTATGTAAATATATTTGCATACTATTATAATATTTCTTTAATTTTTATCAATCAAAAAAGAAAAAAACTCACTCAAAAAAAAAGCAAAACATCGACTACATAGAGAGCGATCATAAAATTACTGCGAGAAATGATAATATGTAGATAATAAAAAAATATCGAAATCGTTAAATAATTAAAGTCATAATTGAAAATTTTGTTATGACAAAAAATCATGGGTGGAATAAAAGAAACGATAAACAGAATGTTCAAATACGATGGCAGCGATTATACTGAAATCATACATTATCATTGAAATCTGACATTGCGCGATATCGGCGTCTACGATGAGAGCAAAATTTTCTTTTCACAAAAGTGTTGTCATTTCAACAATTCTCAACCGAATTTGATCAAAAACCAGTACTTCTTTTACCATACAAAATAAGAAGGTATCTCGCAAAACTCAACCTCTTTACAAAAAAAAATAATTCATTAAAGACATGAATACATTAAAAGCCGTCCCAAAACTTGAAAAATTAAAAAAAAAACAGAAAATTTTAGTAACTTTTAAAAAATTTCAAAAATTTTGGCTATAAAAATATAGACAAATATATATTTTTAAAGCCCTATTTTTCGATTTCCAGAACTGTTTTTAATCCAGAATCAAAAAGTGATGGCGAAAATAACGGAGTAACGAATTTTTTGAATGCGCGAGGTACAGAGAAAAAACAGTTTTTCAACAATAACTTGAAAATTTCGGGTTATAGAAAATTATTGAAACACGGCGTCTTGATCTACTATCAAGACCTACAACGGACACTAGGTCGCTATAAAGTTCGTTGGAATATTTTAATTTTTTTGTAGCACTGTGTTATTTTTTTAATTGGTAGAAATTTTATTCTTATTTATACAAATTATATTCTAAATAATTCTTGTTTATAATTCGATTGCATATTTCACATTAATACCTACATACTAGTGTATAAAAATATAATCATGTGCATCTTGTCGCGAATTGTATAAATACATATGTATATTAAGGGGAAGGCCGACTACTAGCAAAAACATTTGCATTCAGAAGGGTGACCTATAACTCATTTTACTGGTATTTATGAGGGAGCAACCTCAAAAACTGTGGACGTGCCAGTTCCTAGCTTGCAGTATCGTGGTAAATATCGTCCGATGAAACAGCTCTAATTTTTCGAATATCGAAGGCGAAATATGTTGCTAGATATTATATATTCTAAATAAAATTGTTCAAATTATGAGAGCTGGCACACATCGGACAACAAAAACACCCAAAATTAACCGACAAAAATGTCCCAGGGAAGAAAAAAGAATCCTATCCTGGAAAAAAGAAAAAACCTTTGGCAGTAGGTTCAGTCTAGAAGGAGCACAACGACAAAATAATGGTTAGCACAAGTGTATTCAATAAAATATTCAATTATGAAAGCAAAGAAGACCAACAGCAAACTGAACAGAAACCACCAAAAGTACCGACTTGCCACCTGTGAGACAAAATCCTAAATTCAGCTGGACAGAAGAAACCCTTGACAAGTCAGTTAAAGGACACGGTCATTCTTGAACGATGTTTATTCCGAAAGAACATACTATCATCGGTATTTTTTTGCGGATTCTTCTTTGGTAGGTAAGCTAAGCTCAAAAATAAAAAGTTTAAAACGAAAATATACCCAATGAGCGCATTATTTGAAAAACTTGCAATTTTAGTAGACATCATAACTAGAATCAGGCTTCAAAGCTGAAATAAAAAAGCTATTAAGTTAAGAGCTAAATAGTAAATGGACAAATACAAGCACGACACAAAACTATATGTAAATGTAAGAATGAATGCATTACTCAAGACATAACAACAAGAACTTACCCCATTTACTATAATGACTCATACGAAAGACAAATAAACAACAAATCGAATTGAACCAGTAGACCAGAACAAGCCCGTACACTATACTACAAAAAAACAATTACTCCACCCTAAAACTACACCTTACTACACAACCACTAACACTTCGAATTATGCAGACTTAAACTCTAATGGATTAACTGTGAATAACGGAAGATAATTCGGTTTCATACAAGCGGCACAAACATACCAAACGCATATTACCAAGACTCTTCAAGAGACTAAACTCACATAAAGATCTCCTACAACGCAGAACTGATTCTGGGTATAATGTCCAACAAAAATATAGCGAGAGTGGGAATGGCAGGCGGTCCTCAAAAAGCGTTTTACCAACACCACTCAAGTGCAATATAATATATTTGATTCCCACACCCGGCCGCAGGGACAGTAGTCTATAAAACGTCACGGTATTATCTGTCACAGAATCAAGCGATAGTAAACATATTAATCATCAACATCTACAATCCCCTCCTAACCACCCAATCATTGCCAAATTAAATATCAGAGCACATACCAGAATCACTGGCGATAAATAGATTATCTTAAGGGATTTCAATGCCCGACACGGAACCAAACGATTTCTGCACAAATAAACAAAAAAGCGCTCCAAAAATCAAACCTCGTATGGCATGAAGACTGTCCACAAGTTAACGAGATGTATCAATCGTGAGCGCAAGACATCGTAAACTGCGTCAAACTTGCAGCCGATGGTAGCATTGGCATCCGACCACACTGCTAATACTTATTTCGCATCCAGAGTGTACCGCCGACTTCATCTCCACCGAAATGCAATTTCATAAACTTTAAAAAAGAAAATGGATGAATCCAAAATCCACCCCTAGTACATGCGAGTCCGCTCTTGCTGCCCTCTAAACTACCCAGACTGATGCTCGCCACAAGGGGAAAAACGTGTTTCCGCAAGGTCCAATTGATCCGCTTCGGCACGTTTTATTCCTGCCGGAAGATTTACAGCTATATCAGGCCCCATTTTTCGGCGAAGCCCAGCAATTTAGCGAGAAACGGACCTTAATAAGACAGCTCGATACCGGCGACTCCCAAATAAGGAATATAAACCAACTAACAAGATTGCTTGTGATGAATAAAAGCGGGCGAAATGGACAAATCATTTGAGGGGTTTTAACCTCTCTGCCAGGTTTTTGATAAGCGGTTCAACTCAGTAACACAGCATCCAAATCAATAATTAAACGATGGTTCCTATCCCACACTGGCTACTTTCGCCATCGCAATGAGTCACATATCAGTTTCATACGACCGATGACCTGCAAATAATGGCCACAAAAAAAAGAGCCCAAGCTCAGGCCCCATATCGTTGATCATGCATACAAAATAAACGGAACTAACCCCCACCTATGCAAACTCTCCACCATGACATTAGCACCGCGACTAAATCATAATGGCGACCTTATTTACAATAAAAATGGACGTCACCAAAATGTCGAACACATTTTAACACCACAACAATGGCACCAAACGCTACAACGACTGTCTTACAACACCAAACCAAATCTTGTGTGTGACAGTCCCAATCAGATCCATATTTATGGTGAGGCATCAACCAGCCGACAAAATTGTTCAGAAGATACGCAATAAAATCCTCAAAATCAACTCCTTGCTGTGATACTTTTGTGTAAAGATAAATTGGCCAGACCGATTGCATCCATTCGCGTCTCCCTAAATGGTTTACCAAAATGCCTTAAAAACTAATCAACTGGCTACAAATGAAAATGCCAGCCCAAATATGACACCAACAAAACCACCCACAAAGGTTTGCCTTCTTTATGTACCCAAGAACCACCATTTACAATAAAGGCGAGAAATTACTACCCCATAAGGAGAAGAAATGAAAATGCTAACCCAAAAAACATCCTGTTGAATACCCAGAAACACGTACATCCCCAACAGAACATCTGATTTAATGAGACCTCACAAACGCCCTAAGCCCTTAGCAGGTCAACTCTAGCTAAAACAATATAAGGAAATAAGACACCTGAGACACAGCCGTATGAAGCATAAAAACACAAGCATTCTCCAAATGACTCCACAAACATGCGCGGACCACTATGCCAAAGAATTTCACCCGGTGAATCCTTTACCAAAGAGACAATAACCCCAAAACAAGCACAGGAGGAATTCAGGTTAAACTCATTACCTATCCAGAATAACCAAAACCCAACATAAAAACAACATATCTCTTGTTTGCAATGTTTCCCACATACACCACCATCTCTTGAACTGTATTGTGGACCAACGCCTCTAACATCCCTCTCATTATGGTCCACCCATCTTGATACAGACAAGTTTCCTCTGACTCACCGTTAGAGACATTGATGACAATGTGATGCGGTCGCACCCATTGGATTGGGCGAAGCCACTGCTACAACAACAACAACAAAAAGGACACAACGCCATTTTTATATAAAAGATTTTTGAAAGGTTCGTGGACGAATAAAATAAGCTATATCTTTACAAACAAAATTAGCTTTCCATGCGAAATTATAACAAGAAAAAGGAAAAAGTTTTAATTTTTGAAAATGGGCGTGGTGCCTGTAGAGTTATCTACTTATAACAAATATACTTGTTATATTTTAAAATTTATTCTTATTATATTAGTTATTTTTATTATCAAAAAATGAAAATATTTCAGTCATCAAATATATCTTTTAAAGTAAATAAAGTTTAAATAAATTATTAAAAGTTATATAGAAAATTATTATTTTCTATATCTGGCGATCCTACCAACGATCCTTCTGACCTTCTGACCTATTCTCGATTTACGCGATAACAAAATTACGAAAATCCCGGATGAAATTTCGATGTTAAATAATCTAATAAAACTTGATTTTACAAATAATTCAATAACTAATCTACCATTGTCATAAACCTCCTTGGCACATTTAGTTAACTTACAAATGGACGGCAATCCGATTAAATCCATACTACGCGTATTCAATGAACATTACGTGAACGTGCATGTGCCTCTATCGAAAAACAACAACATCTTTATCAAAGTGATACAAATTCTCTTTAATCGACATCATCGGCAATTTCATTTATACCAAATAGTTCATATAACATGATGGCAGATAGTTTGAATAGCCCACGTCGTCCAACTGACGACTGTAATGAGAATGCAATATTTCCCGATAAATACAAAATGAGAAATACACAAACACTTAATGTGACAATGCAATATCTTTCACCAATGCTTTATGAAGTATTCCAAACGGCATCAGAGGAGCATATTAGCTTCATACGTTAATTTATCTAAAAATCTTCTCGAAACATTGCCTGAATCGCTTCATTTTTTCAAAAGCTATACTAAACTTGATATGCTGAATATATAAATATATATATATATATATATATATACATATATATGTTTAACATTATGAATTTTGGTCTACGACCACATTTATTTTTTAATTGACACTAATAATCTACTTAACAAGTCATATAACGTATAATTTATTTTTGAAAATTATACTTTTTTTAAATTTAAAAATATCAAAATAAATGTAACACATAAATTAGTAGTACCAGTATAATGATATTACCATTTAGTGAGCTGTATTGTTCAAAATTTTTGCATTTTTCGACATCTAATACTCATATTTTATTTAAAAAAGTTTGTTTCTTCAATCTTTTGTTACATTATGAAATGTAAATTTAATCTAAACAAAATAATTCTATTTAGAATACTAATGTTACATTGCTTAAAATTTATATTAATTGATTTAAAACAATAGTCAATTTATTATTTATATTAATTATACGCACTTCTTCTCCAGTTTATATTCAAGAATATTTATCATCTACACATATACAATATTTTACAACAACAGACATACAAACTCCGCAATGCAAATTAATTCATATTCAATTCGAAAATAACACAATACACTACAAATAGCTTTGATTTTTAAAAATCAAACAAATTTCTACAATTTTAAAAAATCTCTTAAAGATTTTTTAAAATAAATATTAACGAAATACATACAATACATTGAAATGTAAATCATATTAAAAACTCAATTTATACTCATTAACATAACATGAATCAATGACAATTTCACCCTCAAACAATTAAAGGAACCAACTTTTCATTCCTTATCAACAACTTGGGACATACATTATGCAGAGTACAATTATATATTGAACATATATTCTGCATAATACAAGTTTTAATTTTTGAGTAATGGTGCACACAAAGTTGCCATCTACTATAATTCAACCTGATTCTAGGTTCTTCAAAAACATAATTATAATTGACATTATTTAACAAATAGCTATTAAGTGATTTTTAACCTCAACAACATAACAATAACACAACCAAATATTAATATACATAAAATATTAATGCAATAAGTAAACATAACAACAACTTAAAATAAGCTATTAAGTATATCGAATCATCAAAAGATTGAGTACTTACATCAATACCAACATAAACTTTTCACACAATTAACACAAAATTCAAATGTTTTTCAAACTACAACACAAAATTCTTACAGTAATCAATATACACTATAAATTAACATTTAAAAAATAAATTTTTCGT
Organism: Eurosta solidaginis; assembly: GCA_029619165.1. Classification (NCBI taxonomy): domain Eukaryota; kingdom Metazoa; phylum Arthropoda; class Insecta; order Diptera; family Tephritidae; genus Eurosta; species Eurosta solidaginis. Next base: position 383 of record JARSSU010014660.1, on the reverse strand, counting down.
TTCACTGGAGGGGGGAGTATATGTAGAGTTATCTACTTATAACAAATATACTTGTTATATTTTAAAATTTATTCTTATTATATTAGTTATTTTTATTATCAAAAAATGAAAATATTTCAGTCATCAAATATATCTTTTAAAGTAAATAAAGTTTAAATAAATTATTAAAAGTTATATAGAAAATTATTATTTTCTATAGTGCCGCCCCTTTTATTACCAAATAATTTTCTATGTTTCAGGACCCATAACTCGAAGAAAAAATGAATAAGATTGGGTACACATATGACTTTATAGCAGAAAATATTTCTAGGAAAATTGGACGGGATCGGTTACAGACCACGCCCACTCTTATATAAAAGATGCTTAGAATGATCATAGACTAG
>JARSSU010014659.1:0-54645 GCA_029619165.1 Eurosta solidaginis | reverse complement strand
GAAAATGATTAATTAAAAATGTTAAATTGTTCATTTTATGTAAAAAAATTTTAAAAGTTGCAATTAAAGTTCTGAAAGCTCGGGAATTTCAACTGAAGTTCAAAAAATTACAACTGAAGTTCACAACTTTCAATAGAAGTTCATTAACTTATAATTGAAGGTCAGGAATATCACCTGCAGTTCAGCAAATTACAACTGAAGATCAGAAAATTATAATTTGAGTTCAATTATAATTTTCTGAACTACAAACAATAATTCTGAACTTCAATTTTAATTTTCTGAACTACAAATAGATATTCTGAGTTTGAATTTAAATTTTCTGGACTTGAAATGGAATTTTTGAACTTAATTGTAAATTTCGAACCTCAATTGCAGCTTTCTGAACTAAAATAAAAAAGGTATAGTATTAAAATTGGCGAATTACAAGTCAACTTACTCAAATTGTGAATTGCCTACTCCCGATTTCATGGTTTACTGCAACCAATAGTTCTGTGAGTTCTTCTCTTTTGTTTTCTATATCATTAATTAATTTATTTAAGTTTCCCTTAACTTTGTATGCATACAATCGCATACAATAAAATTTGTATTTATGGCTCACCAACAAGACTGAAAAACTATTCCTTCCTTAAGACTTATAGTTAATAATTTACAACTATTATAAATAATCTAATATATTATAAAAATGTTGAATAAAAGAAATGTTAATGGATTTGAATTAAAGATATGTTTTATTTATATAGCAGTATAATCCAAGTAAAAAAACGGTCACAACACTAGTGAAAAGGCGATCATATTAACGTAAAAATACTGTAAAAATACTCGTAAAGTTACAGGTATATAACTTAACAAATGACTGCCATAACGTGAATGTAAGAACAGTACAGCACTATAGTTTGTTTACATTTCGATAACCTAATACCGTATATGTGTGAGCAGTATGGACAATCGCATAAATAGGAACGACGGAATGGACTGGTCACAAAACTTGACCCTGTACAAATGCTACGCAACGATTTACGTGTTCCATCGACACATATTTTAGTCATTTTACTAACCCATTTAGGCAAGGTGCACACGAGGCTACGCGTCATAGACGCTGCAAGCGAAATTTGTACGCTTTGATGCCGAACACATGTATTTGAATGGAGAGCTGCATACGAGGCGTCAGCTGCATGAAAGCGACAAAGCATGAAATTTTCGTGTAGCTAGGGCGTACAGCAATGTTGGTCGCTAGGCGTAAATACGCCTAGAAAAGAGCAAGAAGAAGATGTTTGTTTACAATTTTTCGTTTGCAAACTTGTGTGCTGTGCTTCTGTTGCTATAATTATATATTGAATTTATTTCATATAAAAAAATATAAAATGGTCGACGCGACTAAATTCGTTCAATTGGTTGAGAATTATCCTTGCCTATACAAAAATAATTTAGCAGAATATTCGAAGAAAGATGTTACAGAAAGAGCCTGGGCAGCAATTGGTGTGGAAATGAATTGGTCAGGTGTGTAGATTTTGGATTTCTTTTTATAAATAAAAACAAAGAATATGTCTAAATAGATCTAAATTTATTACACTCTTCCTTACAGTGCCTGATTGCAAAGAAAAGTGGAAGAACTTGCGAAATGGCTTTGTAAGAAGTCTCAAGCCATCTCCTAGTGGATCTTCTACTAAAGCGAAGAGGCCTTACTATTTGCACGACATCATGCAATTCGTTCTTCCATATGTAAAACCAGTGCATCATTCTGAAAATACCAGCAACATTATAATATCAGAAATGGAAGAACAATATTTGGATGAAATTGAAAATGGATCAATTGTTGACGACAACTACAGCGATTGTGCCCCCACGAAGACAGGGTCTTTGATCTGCAACAACCTAGAATCACATCCAGCCAAAGAAAGCAATTTTGAACCAACATTTAGTGCCAAGAAAAGAAAGAAAACAGCCCGAGATGAAGTCGATGTGGCGGTGCTAAATTACCTTAAAACAAAAAAGGGAAATACAACTTCGGAAGATCCAAAAAAAATGTTTCTAATGAGCTTACTTCCCGACGTAAGAAGTCTTTCTCTCGAGAATTTGCGCACATTTAAAATTCGATCTATGATGCTGCTAGAGGAGCTTTTAAATGAACAAAGGGCACAATCTGTCAGGCGGGAACTGTTTGATCCAGCAACGTCTTATGGCCAAAATATAGAAGTCTGCACCCCAGCTCCTTCGCCCGATGATACTCCAACCTATACTCCAGTACTATTTGAAACAATTGACTGTGAAAATGAAAGAGCCTTTTACACAAACGAGTAAACTTGCGTTTTTGTATATTATTTATTATATAATTATACTATTATTTAGTTATAAACAGATGTTAGAATGGGTATGTTTTCAATGGGCTGATCTCATAAGTATCTTACTACATAGAAGTAGTCATGAATTAGACGATACAATAGTGAACGAAAAAAGTACCAGTGTTACAAGTGGATGCTAGTTTGAATACATGTACACCCAGGGAAGTAAGTATTGGCACAAGGCCTTTTTGCGGTTTTCACCTAGTTTTGCTTTAGAAAAATAATTATATAAATATATATATAAATAAGATGGACTAAAAAATCACATGCTTAAAATGTTTCCCAAAATTTAGAACATGTTTTTGAAATCGGTTTGCATAGTTTTCGTTCTACAATTATTTAAGTTTTATTTAAAAATAGTGAAAACAAAAAAGGAAGTAGCTGAAACAACTTGCAATTAATTTTTGCTGCTATAATTTTATTCGCATGTGTACACATAGTTCAAACTAGCCTCATTCACAGAACAGATCGAGTACTATTCGTAATATTATTTGATATGAATTATTATTCACTTTTTTTCAACTATTTGAATTAAATTTATTGCAATAAATGTTGTTAAATGGAAAGTAAAACAGTCTAACAGTTTTTATAAACAATAATTCCACTGCCAGGGCAAAGAAACATTTGGTAATAAAAAATAATTGCTTAAATAGTGTCGTAAGTTTTGTGGGGCAGAATTTTCCATTATGTTTACATTATCGAACTCTGGCAGAGTACTTGGGTTCCGTTGAACTGGTTGCTGGTTTTCGATATCGGGAAGGAAGGTCGTGTATGATATGCCATCTTTTTTCCTTATAAAATTATGTAGGATACAAGCACTTTGTATAATTGAAATGATTGTTTCGTACTTTTGGCATCGTATAGGTGTTGAGAAAACTCCAAATTTTTTTACCATCATCCCGAAACTGCACTCTATGTTCTTCCTACCGCGACTTAGTCTATAATTAAATATGCGCATCTTGTTGACAATGTTTCTTTCCGGATAAGGCCGCATAACATTTTTCCTTAAAGGAAAGGCGTTATCTGCTACGAAATAATATGGAAACTTATTTCCACTGTCGTCATGCGGTAGTTCCTTTGGGGATGGTAAATTATTGTAACTTTCTAACCAACGTCCAAACGTCGAAATTCTAAAAACTCCCCCGTCGCTATTTCGTCCTGCAAATCCGCATTCTATTGATGTAAATATCCCGTCGGCATCGCAACAGGCAAGTAATATTACTGAATGGTAGTTTTTGTAATTGAAATTAGCTGAACCCGAATTTGGATATTTTTGAATTCGCACATGCTTTCCGTCGATAGCTCCTAAGCAATTTGGCAGCTGCCATAGATCAGAGAACCGTCCCGCAATACTCTTCCAACGCTCCTCATTTGGCAACGTCATATAACAATCTTTTAATGAATTCCATATAGCTTTTGTTGTTTCTTCAACAATTACTCCGATTGTACGTTCTCCTCTTTGAAAATATAAAGCAAGCGCATTGAACGTGCATCCTGTAGCCAGATACCTAAACAAAAAGTTATAAAGAATTTAGACCACGCACATACACAACAACATGTTCGCCACCAACTCAGTAGTGGCCTCAATTCAAAGATACTCATATCTAATGAAAAGCTCCGACTCAGAAAATATACCTATAACAAATCCAATTTGTCATCAGAACAGGGTAGCTGTTGTTGTAGCAACACCTAATACTAGGATTCTCAGTACTTAAAGAACAATACCCAAAACTAGCAGAAGAGGAACGACCACTGTTAACACAACAACAGGAGAAACGCACTCTGCCTAGGGAAACGCGCGTCACTCTAGCTCAACTTTGATCTGGATACTGTAACAGGTTAAACTCTTACATATCCACAATCAACCCCGACATACAAAATGTATGCCCCGCTTGCAATGTGTCCCCACATGACACCAACCATCTCTTTAATTGTAATGTGGAACCAACGCCTCTAACACCCCTTTAATTATGGTCCACCCCTGTCGAAAAAGCAAGTTTCCTTGGACTCCCGTTAGAGGATATTGATGGAAATTTTGATCGGTCGCAGCTATTATGTGGGGCGAAACATTACTACAACAACAACAACAACGTTACTGAACCTTTTCCGAAAATGAGGCCCTACACAATTGAATCCCATACATTGAATGAAACAATGTTATACACATACCTTAATGTTACCATAAGCCGTTCTTCAGGAGGGACACTTTCACGCATATTGGTGTTTTCTTTCTGTATGGAAGCACCAACGAGCATAACCAAATCCTTGAATGTAGCTTTTGACATGCGATAAAATGTTCGGAACTTTATATCATCATGAGTCAACTCCTTTGCACATACAAAATTTTCTGGATGTGCCCAATATTTTCTCTTTGCTTTCTTTTCCTTTCTGCGACGAAGGAAATTTAGCAATACCAATTCTTCGTCGCTGGACATGTTTATGTTGACCGATACAAACAAAAATTGTTATTGAAAACCGTTTTGAATTGAAAATTCTTTTTTTCTCTTATGCGCGGTGATGAAAACTTTTGTTTTTAATTTTATACAAAATCAACTTTTGTATAATGGCAATTATACAGCATAAATAAATTTTTGTAGCGACGCTTGTAAGTAGCTACGTATGCAGATCTTGAAGCGTAGAGGAATTGTAGCTACATAAAATATCTTTTACGCGTCTATGACGCGTAGCCTCGTGTGCATCTTGCCTTACGGGTACATTTTTGCTGGGTCGTTACCTAAACGATTACTTAATCGTCACCGATAACTTGGTCACCAATTATCGTCTTAATGACTTTTACATTGCTGTCTAAAAAAAAGTAACGCACGCGCTCTCTCAAAATAGTGTACGTGCATTGTTTACTATATAGTTTGGCAGCATAAATAGAGCTTATGTTGCGAACAGAGTGGAAGGCAGTGGACTAGGCAGTCGAATGTCATATAATGAAGGAATTGATGTTCGGAGTTTTTTCAAAATTTGCCCGAAATACTGAATCACAAAAGGAAGTGTAGTTAAGTACGAAAATGAAAAAATGTAGTAAGGTTTTGCTCCTTTTTAGCAGGAGATTTTCATTTAAAAATGTAATGTACAAACCAATGTTCATTCTATTACTTTTTTAGGAAGAGATTTTCATTTTAAAAATGTAATATATAAACCAGTGTTCCTTCGATTACCCATTTTATCTATGGAGCTTCACATGCACTTTACAAAAACGTGCTTTTTATTTTTACGAACTTATTCCTCAATGAAAATAAATGAAACACGTATTAATGTAAGCATTAATCATGTTTTTTACTTCTTAAATGTTCTTCTTAAATATTATAAATGTGTTAAAAGTAGCAGAACTAAAATAATATTGACAAATCTGATATGTCACACTAATTTTATATAGTAAAAATGATTTCATAAATTGCAGGCATTTTTAAATATGCATTATATTTTAAATTTTCTCTATTCGTTTTGTGCTGACTAAATTTTGCTTATGCATAATTTTCTTTGGCTATATATGCTAAAAATTCCAGGGGCCCTTTTCACCATCTTCGATGAACGCTAACAAACACTTTATTTGAAAGAAATCGTTCAGTGATTCGTCAAATAAGGGTTACTTTAAAATAACGGACGTTAAAAGTTCCCCTGTCACATGAGGAAAAATGAAATACAACTATTTTTATAACATGAAGATAGATAGAAAATTTATTGGGGATTGCACTGCGACCGTTGATCTATTGTGCCCTCATCAGATTGCGCCGCGTTCCAGGAGGACATGTTCCACCGTCTCTCCTGATCGATCACGAAATCGACATGAATACAAGATTATGTTTTTTATTTAGTTAAACGGCGATAGAAAATCGGTTTTTTTTTAAATGCAAGAAACTTCAAGAAGAACGTAAGTTTTTAATTATTTGTGTGTTGCTTTGACGTTGGCGTTGCGTTGCTTATGGATTGAAGCAATTAAAGCGCGTGTGTTCAAAGTCAGATGTAGACGCAACGCAATTGCCAAAACGACGCAAAGGTCACCTTAAGCGTATTTGCTTTAGGTGTTATTTATCAATATTAATTAAAAATGTTAGATCTCCTAAAAAGTTGAATTTAGGCAAGATATACAAGAGGCGTAGCTTCGTAGACTCCTGCAAATTATGGCATGCAGCTAAGATCTCTCTACACCTCAAAATTGCTTATGCTGTGCCTAATACGCGTCTATGAAGCTACGCCTCGTGTCCATCTTCTCTTAGATTATATTTCAAAGATATTTTTTTAGCTTTAAACTTTGTTCATAATATTTATGTACATGTCTACTACTATGGCAGTCGCTTGCATACTACTATTTCATTATTTAAAAAAAAATTAAGTTCGTAAAAATGCAACCTTATCACGTGCATTCTCAAACACGGTTGCCACACCATGTTGTCACTTGGGACCAAAATTTATCGAAAAAAGACCAGACCTCAAAAAAAGGACCAAATTTTAGTTTTATTTTATATTGGTATACAAACAATTCGGCAAGTTACTGGAGTATCGTATTTGTTGTAAAAAGCGAAAATTGTAGGATGTTTCAGGGGTGTCCTATAAAAACTTGTAATAAAGGAGACACTTGGCTTTAGTTCAAACTGCACAAACAAAAATAAAATGTACCTTTAGGTATCACATTCTCAAATTTTTAGGATAAGACTATGTCTTTCACCAATCTAACGCTGTTAACCTAGTTTTGCTTGATTGCAATGAAATAAAATGTATAGCTCAGTTAGGTTTTAGTAAGGAACGGTTAAAAAATTGCGTTGTGGCAAACTCAATAAATCGTTAATGAAACTAAGCAATTGTGTTATGCTATTTTTATAGATGCTTTCATTTTCACTCACAGTTTAAGCTTCATACCAGAGCCTAGATTCAGTAAGTGTGAGTTTTGAACTAAGACTAAAAATGAAGCGTCTTAAAAGTTTCAACTGTATAATAATTGAATACCGATCGAAATATCCAAACACTAAAACAAGTCTTTTTCTGATAAGTGCGTTTTTTCATCAAAAATTAACGACAATGTGTTTGTCCGAACATTCAACACATCATTTTTAATGCTATGTTCAAACAGAAAAATAAATTGAGGCAATAGCAATTCAAATTGAGTGGTGTTCATACAACTCAACCTGTTTTCAGAATGTCAAAATGTGCGTGTTGGAAGTAGGTGAATGGAATGGAATGAAAACATAAAACTTTAAAATTTTTGTGTCTTGTAAGATAATGTGTTCAATGTTTTGGTTTCATTTTGAGTTTGCCATCCTCTTTTGACAATTCCTACTCCAGTGAAATGAAAAAAATAATATCAGCTGATGAGATGAGCCAACCATATAGTTGAGCCATGCGCAGCTGACGTTTAAATCTACTCAATAAACACACTCTACAAGGTTGTATTTACAGTTTGAAACAATTTATTACGCAATTTTTTTAAATTGGCAATTTGTTATTACAATTTATTTTATGATAAATTGCGTACTAAATTGCCAAAATGGTATAAATTGCCAATATGGCGTGTGTTTGTACCTAGTATAATGCCTCGTCCAAATTATCTCCCAAGTGAAATGTCATTGGTCTGCTACATTTTATTGATAGAGCAATTTTCGTGGTAAGAATTCCATTGGAGTAAATTGAAAATTATATGCGGGTAATAGATTTGCGGCAATTTTTTTAGCAGTGTTTTGCATTTTTGTTTCAGTGAAAAAGAAATAAAAGTACCAAAACCGTGCCGAAAAAGAACCAAAATTGGGAAAAAGGGACCAGCGGACCATATAGGGTTGGAAGGGAATGGACTGAAGTGGCAACCGTGTTCTCAAATACAAGCTTCCACATACCCCTTCGCCTTTCAAAAAAGAGCTCGAAGCAGGATTGCTTAACAAAACATATTATATATATAGTAAAAAATTAATTGCGGCAAAAAGTAGGATTTGTATTATATCATATATACATATCACATACTTCTATATTACATATACAAATATAAAATTATCGTCCCGTGTTTGCACCCAAAAAGAACATAATAACATATTTTGATCAACATTATATCTAAACATACGGTAAAATAAACTATTGAGCCCATATACAAATCATACAAATATAGATCCATAATAAAGGACAAAACACCAAAAAAGAAAAACCCATCTACTGCTTATTTTTCTTGTTGCTAAGCGCAACTTACTCTCCATAGAACAAAAACAAATTAACATGCAAGTTTTCACTTGCAAATTTATCCCACAATACCCCCTCTGCTTGCGTCTCTTAACATATCTATAAATCAAGCAAAGGCAGGATTGTGTAAACTAAATAAGCAGTACGTACAAGAAAAGGAAAAATAATATCATTTCCAACGCACTTTACTTTACCTAATTATTACTTAAATACATATATTAAAAAGCATATTCAGGGTAAGATTTGCACAAACAAATAAACATTTGGTCAGCGACAAAGCTGCAATATAAGAAAAAACCCAAATCACCAGTTCCTTGACTTTAAAGGAGAGAAAACCAAAACAAATTTATTTATTATTATTTATCTTTGTTCTAGGCATACAAATAACAAACACACTAACTTGTGTTTAGCCACCCCCGCAATAGCTTAATAGACAAACATACATATATATAAGTAAGGTAATAACCGGTCTTACTTGAAGCGCAACCCAACAAACTTTTTAGCATAAAAGCATTAAGTTTGATAAAACATAAACAAAAATCTGTTTGATTGCATAGTTAGTAAACTAGTTAATTACTTAATTAATACCGCGTTAGAAAATACACTCGCTAGCAAAATAAAGCATTAGATATATACATATATATAGATAAACCTATATAAACTTATTGAAAATCAATAAACGAAAACGCGAATAATAACAACCTCTAAAGCGAAAAAAGGAGGAAACCTATTAATACTTTTAAATTTATTTCGACAATAATTTTCTTTTAATTTCACCAAAAATGGGTGATGAAGAAAAACCCCAAGGTACCCCTGCAGACGCTACACGCGCAAAACAGGGTTCATAGCCAAAAAGCCAAAGACTTTTCAGCTGCAAAGTTCATTGCAGAAAGTGACAGTGTCATAAATACTGCACTAGATTCTCCTCATTACCTATAGAGGAAAACACGGAATCGGTTCTCGAGGTAAAAGAAAAATCCCTTGAAAGATTTTGGACACGACTCCAATCTGCGTATGACGCAATTATCGAAACCGACGATTCAGATTTACCTGACAATTTTAAAGACTCGGCGTATTCAAAGTATGAAAACTGCTTAGACCGATACGAAGAAATAAAGGCTATGATCTCCGATCAACTCAAACTTCTAAAGCCGGTTACTGCACCTACTCCACCTCAACGAGTAGAGATGCCTCAAATACAAAATAACGAAGCAAGTTCAGGCATATATCTTAAAGTGCCAGCATGTGATACCAAAGTATTTCATGGGGGTTATAAACAATGGCCGTCCTTCCGGGACATGTTCACAGCCGTGTATATAAACCACCCAAAGTTATCACAAGCCCAAAAGTTATATCATTTAAGAAATAAAACAAAAGGTCAAGCAGCGGCTATAGTAAAACAGTTCGCACTTAATGACGAAAATTTCAATCTGGCCTGGGAAGCGTTAAAGAGTAGATATGAAAATGAACGAGTGTTGGTTGATAAACAAAGAACCACATTAATGAACTTGCCAAAAATTCAAAAAGAAACAAGTGAGGAATTTCTTAAATTACAAGCAACAGTTACAAACTATTTATCAGTTCTAGCAACCCAAAATATTCCACTGAAGACTGGGACCACATTCTGGTAAATATTTGTGCTGCCACACTACCAGAAAAATCATTAATTTTATGGGAGCAATCTCTCTCATCCCGAAAAAAATGCCCAACGTGGCAACAAATGAAAGATTTCCTCACCACCCAGTTCGAAATCGCAGAACGGGTAGATAATAAAGCAACAAAGCCAAAAAATATGCAACAGATGCAAAACAAAAGCTTCTTTAAAACTCCAAACCAATAACTATAATTCAAACAATAAAAGTTTAATAGAAACCAGTCGTTAACTTCAGAACAACGAAGATATCCGTCATGCGAACTGTACAATGGAGGTCATGTAATAAGATCTTGCGAGAAATTTAAAAAATTTGTCAGTAAATGAGAGAAATAATCTGGTTAGAACCAAAAAACTCTGTACAAACTGCTTATCTAGTACTCATTCGCTACAGAATTGTCCGAGCAAATACAGCTGTTCACATTGCCAAAGGAGACATAATTCGTTGCTCCATAATAACAATTATAATAATAACCAAAATAGCTTTAACGCTAAAAGAACCACAGGACTAGCTGTAACTGCTACGTCTGAAAATCCCGAAACGGAAAATCCTGAATATTGCCAAAACAACCATGTTGTTCAAAATCTGCCAACATTCAAACGCTTCATTCCGATAATGAAAGCAAAACTTTATTACCCACAGCAATTGTTTCTATAGAACACCGAGGAGAATGGTTTAAATTAAGAGCCCTTATATATCAAGGATCACAGCGATCCTTCATAACTTCTAAGGTTCAAAGCAGGTTGAATCTGCCAACCAGACCAGCCAATTTCGAAATTTCAGGTATGGGCGGAAGAGTAGTACAAAACTCAACTAAAATCTGCCTCATTACCCTGGTTTCTCACAACGCCGATCAAGAGAAAAGCACACACTATAGTTCTACCACGACTTACAAATATGCTTTCAAGCTATAACATTAGCAGCAAGCATTGGCAAAAGTTTTCGCATTTGAAACTAGCCGACCCTAATTGCCATACACCATATCAAATCGACATATTACTGGGAAGCGACTTAATCCCCCAAATAATACTAGAAGGTGTTGAGAAAATTTCCAACACCCTTTTGGCCCAAAATACCATTTTCGGATGGATTTTAAGCGGCCAAGTCAAAGAGAAAATCTTCACATTCACAACGCAAGTGGAAGATATTTCGAATGACGATATTAACTCACAATTGAAAAAATTTTGGGAAGTGGAAGAACTCCCTCCCATACCCGTTACTACACCTGAAGATAAGTATTGTGAAGCTCTCTATGAATCCACAACTACAAGATCAGGTAACGGGACTACTATTTAAACACCAATATCCAGATACACTCTCCTTAGGTCAATCACGAACCTCAGCACTTCAGCAATTTCTAAGTATGGAAAGAAACTTACTTAAGAAAGGCGATCTAAAAACCTCATATGATAACGCCCTTGAGGAATACCTACAACTAGATCATATGGAAGCAACAAATTCCTATGAAAAAATTGCTAACGTAAATATAAATCCTTTTTTCTCCCACACCATGCAGTTATTAAACCTGAAAAACTTACAACAAAAGTAAGAGTGGTATTTAATGCATCTAAAAGAACGAACTGAGGCAATTCGCTAAATGATGTTCTATATACGGGACCAACATTGCAACCCGACTTAATGCTACCGATTTTACAGTGGCGTACGTATAAATAGGTATTCAATGGTGACGTTGAAAAAATGTACAGACAAATCCTTGTACATACAGACGACCAAGATTACCAACGTATAATATTTCGTAATTCACCTAGTAGTCCGATACGAGACTACAAACTGGAAACGGTGACATTTGGCGTAAACTGCGCCCCCTTTCTAGCCATTCGAACATTGCATGAACTAGCAAAAGATACCAAAGCGCAACTACCTCTAGCCGCCCCAGTGCTTAGCTCTCAAACATATGTAGACGACATCCTGTCTGGAAGTCATAGCCTTTCCCTAGCGTGCGAATCACTACATCAAGTCATCAAAGCTCTTGATTCAGCAGGATTCCCGTTAAAAAAGATAACTGCAAACCATCCAGAGATACTGGCAAATATAAATAAAGAGCATCTATTAGATACAAACTTTTTGAAATTTGAGAAAGAGAGCACCACCAAAACCCTGGGCATACAGTGGAATGCGATATCAGATCAATTCTCATACACGCTTGAGTCAAGATCTGCAATATCAGCAAAAACGAAAAGACAAATTCTGTCATCTGTGGCAAAACTTTTCGACCCCGCAGGATGGCTTGTGCCAATTATGATACAAGCGAAAATCTTTATAAAAGAATTATGGCTAGACGGAACAGATTGGGATGAAGTAGTCACACCACTTCGGTTAATAAAATGGACCCAATTTGCAAATAACTTGCATACTATATCCGAGATACAAATACCTCGGTGGGTGATGATCTCACCCGATCATCATGCGGAACTCCACGGCTTCTGCGATGCATCGGAAAAAGCATACTGCGCAGCTATTTACATACGAACGCAACACAATGGCAGAACTACAAGCCATTTATTAGTTGCAAAAGGCAAGGTCGCACCCTTAAAACCGTAAGCCCTCCACGGCTTGAGCTATGCGGAGCACTTCTTCTCGCCAAACTAGCCTCAACCGTACAAAGCAGCTTAAAGCTAAGCAATCGAAAATTATATCTGTGGTCTGATTCAGAAATTGTCTTAGCTTGGTTAGAAAAACCACCGCATACCTGGAAGACAAACGTGTCAAACCGCACAGCTCAAATTCTTGACCTAGTTGAGCCAGCAACTTGGCGACATGTAGCCAGTGCTGATAACCCTGCGGATCTTGGCACAAGAGGCTGCAAACCACTGCACCTAACAACCACAACACTTTGGTGGAATGACCCTCATTGGCTAATAGAATCACCAGAATCATGGCCAGAGTCCCCTACACGTAATATCATACCGGAAAGTCGAAGAATCGAAGGCTTCCATGCGACTCTGGAGGAAAACGATATCCTTGAGCGATTTTCGTCCTTCCCCCGAGCGTTAAGGGTAATAGCGTATATGTTTCAATTTGTAAATCGCTTAAAGAATAAAGTAAGAGGAATCCCAAATACCTCAAGTTATGCTCTAACGCATCAAGATGTGCAGCGGGCAAAAACATCCTTAATCGAATTCACACAAAATCGATTGACAAAAAGACCCCACTGTTAGTTCTTACCCCCTTTTTAGACTCGAAGTGTCTGCTTCGGGCCAATGGTAGACTAGCAAGCTCCAATATGAGCTACAATGAACGGCATCCTATATTAATCCCGGAAAAATCCGCATTTGCCACACTTTTTATTAATTACCTGCACATATTAATGGTACACGTCGAACCTCGGCTAATGCAACAAATGATCCGACAGGAATTTTATATACCCGACTAAAGCCGTTAATAAAAAGGTGTATTTTCATTAGTAAAGTATGCACATTGCTTAAACAGAAAATGCGCACGCAGATCACGGCAGCTTTACCGCCTGAGCGCTGCAATTCCACTCTGCCCTTCACTATCACGGGTGTCGATTTTGCTGGAACTTTCCAGCTAAAGGCCTCGATGCTAAGGTCTTCTACCATAACGAAGGGGTACGTGGCCGTCTTTGTATGTTTCACGACAAAAGCGGTGCACTTAGAGCTATGTTCTGATCTTACCACTTCAGCTTTTCTCGCGGCATTTGCACGCTTTGTCGGACGGCGAGGATTTCCCTCAAAAATCATGAGCGATAATGGAAAAACCTTTATCGTTGCAAAAGGAGCCACCGAAAAGGAGTTCATCCAATTCGCTAAGCAAGTCTCGCCGGAAATCATTAAAAAATACGCACCCCAAGGCATTAATTGGCAATTTATTCCCCCCAGTGCACCACACATGGGTGGACTATGGGAATCAGCAGTAAAAAGCATTAAATTACATTTTAAGAAAACAGCTGGCAATAATAAATTTACATTTGAAGAGTTTACGACTGTTTTAATACGAGTGGAAGCCGTTCTAAATTAACGGCCACTCTCAGCGCTCTCGCAAGGCCCCTCCGATTTTACAGCCCTTACTCCTGGGCATTTTCTAAGAGGAGCTCCACTTCTGGCTATCCCTGACGTAAATGTGGACTCACTATGTTTCATAATTCGATGGGAACGAATTAAAATTATCCATCACGAATTCAGTCGCCGATGGAAGGAGGAATATCTAAAAGACCTCCTTAAACGATATCGATGGAAAAATATACAAGAAGCCCCAAAAATTGGAGAATGCGTCCTAGTTCATGACGAATGTCTCCCTCCAACTGAATGGCGGCTAGGTCGCATTGAAAAAGTACATTATGGCTCCGACGGTCACATCCGCTCGTAAAGCTTTGCTTTTTACCTATCGACCCTAGTACCGATAATATTGATCACAAAAATATTTTATATCATAAAAATAAACCAAACCTAAACAAATTAACCGATCTAAATGAATATGCTTTAAAAACCAAACGAAAAACCGCTTAAACGATAAATAAAGTATTTATATTTACATATGTCCATAAAGCTGCTTCTATCAAGCACTCATATGCCCTTATGAGACACTAAAGTCCATTCTTTCTCCATACAGGGTAACATGGACATGGAAACCGACCAAATCGCCCCGACACCAGCTATCCGTTCAGCTGTAACCATACCACGGCCAAAAGCGCCGCCAACCGCACAACCTCGCACTAACGCTACCAGGACAGCAGCCCCGCCGAGCGCAACGTCTCGCCAAACCACACCAAGGGCCGATATAATGGCCGCATCTCAGGCTCCAGTTAGCAATCCAGTGGCGGCACGTGGCGTGCGATGCCCACTGTGTTGCCGTCTACACGCGCTACGCCTATGCGCAATCTTTAGGGGCATGCACCCAACGCAACGGCAGCAAGTGGCACAGGCGCATGGCTATTGCCTTAACTGCTTGGCACTATGGCATGCCACGGATCCTTGCACCTCCATCGGCCTGTGCCAACTGTGCGACAGGCCGCATCATACTCTTTTACATCGTCCGGCGAGGCGCAATGTTCCCGTGGCACCACCTACACGACACACTCGCAACATTGTGCCACAGTGACAGCACACACACCACAATACGCAGGCACGGCGTCCACATTGGCAACAAGACCATCGTCCAAGGCAATGGACACATCCTGGGGCCCAGTATCGCCCTCCAGCACCAGCAACTCATCGGCATCCAGCACGGAAACGCTCTCGTCGCCCAACCGGCCTTAGTAACGTGGTGGAAACGTTGCAGCAGCTTCAGAGACTTCTAGGCTGACAACTCGCCTAGGGGGCCGGGATGGCTCAGCGCGCGTGACCCACTACACCGGCACACTGGCAGATGCAACCCTGCCACCCACTTAACACACCACACACTAACACTAACACGTTCAAACACATAAATTGTCACACCACACATATACATTCATATATAAACATTTTTCACAATTTGTAGGCTTCCAAACGATACGGTCGTGCTTACCGCCAACGTTGTTGCAAATTAAAACATATTTTGTATACTTTTTCAAACCAATTTTCTTTTTGTTATTTCGGAAAGTTCGAGTGCAAGGTGAGTGAAAGGTGCAGTGCATAGTGCAAATAAAAGGGCTAAATTTACCTAGTAAGGAACGGTTAAAAAATTTGCGTTGTGGCAAACTCAATAAATCGTAAATGAAACTAAGCAATTGTGTTAATGCTATTTTTATAGAGGCTTTCATTTACATTCCCAGTTTAAACTTCATACCAGAGCCTAGATTCAGTAAGTGTGAGCTTTGAACGCAGACTAAAAATGAAGCGTCTTAAAAGTTTCAACTGTATAATAATTGAATACCGATCGAAATATCTAAACACTAAAACAAGTCTTTTTCTGATAAGTGCGTTGTTTCATCAAAAATTAATGACAATGTGTTTGTCCGAACATTCAACACTTCATTTTTAATGCCTCGCCTAAATTATCTCTCAAGTGAAATATCATTGTTCTGCTACATTTTATAGAGCAATTTTCGTGGTAAGAATTCCATTGGAGTAAATTGAAAATTATATGTGGGTAATAGATTTGCGGCAATTTTTTTAGCAGTGTTTTGAATTTTTGTTTCAGTGAAAAAGAAATAAAAGTACCAAAACCGTGCCGAAAAAGAACCAAAATTGAGGAAAAGGGACCAGCCGACCAGATAGGGGTGGAAGGGAACGGACTTAAGTGGCAACCGTGTTCTCAAATGCAAGCTTCCACATCAAATACATATACATATAAGTACTTCGACATTACGAAATACATTGTCGCGTTGTGAGGCTAAGTATTTTTGCATAAAAGCTTTTTGAACACCACAATACCACAGATTAAGTAAAAAATTTCACAAAAATAATACATTTTTTCGAAAAATCACACAGAATATCCGCAGTCATTGTTTACGAATTTAGAAACAATGAGAATGGCAAATACGAACGTGTATGAAATGTAATGTCAAAACATATAAGCAAATGGTTGTACTTATATGCACGAAAATGTTAAAAAATCGCATGAAATTTTTAAAATAAAGTTCAAAAATAAATGATAAAAACTTTAATATAAATAAAAAGATTCTTTTAATAACAACAAAAACGCCTTATATATTCTATATATATATCAATTGGTAAGGATTATCTCACTTTGAAATTTAAGCTAAATAATCTAAAGTTTTTTTTGAAACTGAGTCGAGAACTGTGCGTGTGAATGTGCGAATTTTACCGATCAGCTGTTAGTTGCGCTACTTGGTAAAATTTACTATGTCTGTAGTTTTCTCGCATAATTGAGGCACAAGTAGTGATGAATGATTTATTTTGGTCCGCTGTTGCCAAAATGGAATCGGTAAGATTTAAATTAAAATTTGATTTAGAGGGTCGAGTGTGCGTTAAGTTATCAAAACCTAAAAAGTCGTAGAGTAAGGAGTTTCTTCACTAACTGTGGCATTTGAAGGTGTTGACGAATTATCGGACCCTGACATATAAGGAAAGCGCGAAAATATTAAATTAAATAGCACAGTCTAGCTTGATTTTTGCTTGTTTAATCTTCGGTAATAATTGTATTTAAAATCAACGAAATATAATTTTTACATAATTGTGAAAAGGTTATTAATTTAGAGCAATTGAAGTGTGTCGAATGGGAAAAATAAAAGGAAACAATTTATTTGTCCAAAATCAAAAAAAAATATTTTAAAGTTTTTACTGTGGCCCAAAGTACCTATAAATATGTGCATATGTTTTTTTTGTTTTGTTTGTTTTATAATGTTGTAATAATAGCAATGGTAACTACATTGGTGATGTTACAGTAAGGTGTTTATAGAAAGAAAGTAAATTATGATGCAGTAAAGTATTCATAAAAAGAAAACAAATTGATGATACAGTAAAGTATTTATCAAAAGAAAGGAAGTTGAAAATATATGTATGGGGTTTTAACTACGTACTACACGTCTCGAGCACACTGTGCGCCATACCAATACCAAAACTGCAATTTCGTTATTCGCTGCCAGTCTGTCAATATGTTGAAGCCTCCCTGCTGGCATTCTGCTGCTGCTGATATTCGCCGCTGCATCACTCTAAGGCATTCTTGTGTTTATGTTTTGCGCGTCATGGGGTATACAATTCTGCTGGGGAAAAGTTGACTAAAATAATAATAAAACGCCCCTAAGAAATGTTGAATATCGCTGCAATTGTGAAATAGGCAAGATGCACACGAGGCGTAGCTTCATAGACGCGTACAAGATATGACATGGATATCCGTCCCCGAAACCAAAGGAAAATAGGTATTAAAAGTAGTTGCATACCCGTGCCTTTGTAAATTATGAAGGACAACTTTACACCACCGCGAACTAGAGAAAAAAGTGATTTCTAGTTTGCAACACTTTTAAGCCTTTTAATCGATTCAACTAAGCTTTTGTGGTGTTGAATACTCTTTTTCGCTTTGGTAAAAAACCTTTCACGCACTTTTATTAACTAAAATAACATTTTCTAACAAATTACACAAATTTGCATACAAAAAAATGTAAACAAACATTTTGTACTCCCTTTTTTCAAACGTGCGTACGCTCAGCGACCAATACTGCTGTAGGCTTAGCTACATGAAGCTTTCATGCTTTGGCGCTTTCATGCAGCTTACGCCTCGTCGTTTCGACTAAAGGTGATGGAGAGGCTAATGGAAACATATATCAGGGAGGCAGTGAATGACCAACTCTCTGAAGCACAACACGCCTATATGAAGGGTAAATCAACGGAAACGGCATTGCACGAAATTGCATCGTGCATAGAGAGATCGTTCTCCTTCAAGGAATACTGCACGTCAGCCTTCCTAGACATAGAAGGAGCGTTCAGTAACATCAAACCCGACTCAATTATTAAGGTACTAACTGATCTGGGCATCGAATCTCAGCTGGTGGGTCTTGTGCACCAATTGCTGCTATGCAGGGTAGTACAGGCAGAACTTGCAGGGGTATCGGTGAGCAGGTTCGTCAGTAGAGGAACTCCCCTATGTGGAGTCCTATCCCCTCTCCTGTGGGTCTTGGCGGTGAATCAGCTGCTAAGGGACATGGAGAGAGGGGTTGTAAAGTTATAGCATATGCAGACGACCTTGCCTTGGTGATAAGTGGGAAGTTTCAACAAACTCTGCGATATGATGGAATTAAGAAGGGTCGAAGCATGGGCCGTTGATAATGGTCTTGGCGTGAACCAAAATAAAACGGAGCTGGTGCGCTTTACGGGGAGGTATATGATACCACCTCTCCCAACTCCAGTGCTGGTAAACACAGTGCCTAAGTTAAGTGAGTCCGCCAACTATCTAGGGCTCATACTTGATAAGAAATTGAACTTGACACAGAACACCACGAAGCGTGTCCGTAAGGCCACGGTTGCCATCTACACATGTAAAGGGGCAATTGGACGGAAATGTGGTATGTCCCCTATGATAAAACATTGGATACACAGGGCCATTGGTAGGCCAATATTGCTATATGGGGTGGCGGTATGGTGGCCCGCCCTGAATAAATCCTCGACGGTTCTTGCTCTTCAAAAGGTGCAAAGATCTGCACTACTATGCGTAAGCGGAGCCATTCGCACAACGTCAACGGAGGCTATGAATGTAATACTGAACCTGCTACCCATAGATATAGTAGGCATAAAATATGCAGCATGTGCTGCTATTAGGCTGAGGAAACTGACCATATGATATTAATGCAACCATACTGATATTATCGACAGATTCTGCATACCAGAATGGACAGATTTCTGCAAGCCACATACCAACTTTAACATGAGATACGAGATATTAATCCCTGAGAGGGAACAGTAGGTGAATCACCCTGATTGGCCCACTAACAGCATTCAGATCTTTACAGATGGATCTAAACTGAAAAACAGGGTCGGAGGTGGTGTCTATTTGGAACGATTGGAGATACAAAGATCGTTTCGCCTTACGGATCACTGTAGCGTATTTCAGGCCGAGCTTGCGGCAATACAAGACGCTGTGGACTGCCTTAGGCAGAAGGCAGTCTCTAAGAAGCATATTTATATTTTCTCACACAGTCAAGCAGCACTGAAAGCCCTTGACTCTGTCACAACTAATTTTGAAACTCTAGCAGGCTGTCGCAGATCACTTAACGTAATGGCTGAACAGTTTACTCTGCATCTGGTATTGATTCCGGGACATAAGGGCATACCAGGTAATGAGATGGCGGATGAGCTTGCAAGAAAGGGTACATCCCTTCCACTTTCGCCATCCTGGAAGAGGTTGGGCATGCCGCTCTCCACCTGCAAGCTAAAGATAAAGGAGGCTCTATTGATGGAAGCGGGAACCAGGTGGAAGCATCATGATAGATGCCACACGGCAAAACTTACACGGCCAGAATGGAATGAGAAGAGATCGCGAGAGGGATATTTCCTTAGTTGTAGGTCTTCTCACTGGTCATGTTTGTATTGGACCGCATGCGTAAAGGATCGGCGCTCCATTTAATGATTATTGTAGAAGCTGCTGCACCGAAGAGGAGCCTGAAGCTGTTAGGCATCTATTCTGTGAATGCCCAGCGCTCGCTAGAAGAAGGCAACGTTTTATGGGCAAGATGTTTCTTGTAGATCTGAGTGATATAACTGAGGTCAATACACGACGCTTAGTTAGCTTCGCAAAGTCAACGAAGTAGTTTGATTAGGAGAGTAGGAACACATCCGTGTGTTCACTAAAAATCTTAAAAAATTTGAGAGAAAACGAGGTAACACAATATAATTATTGAAATTGATAAAGAGGACTTTTGCAATATTCTCGCAGCTGAGCGAATTAACATCGAATGGGAAAGATGCAAAGTGTATGACGCCATAAGCGTACTAATGTGCTACAAATGTAAAGGTTTCAATCATAGAGCATCGGATTATAAAAGCGATGAAGCTTACCATAAGTGCCATGGGAAGCATAACTCAAAAACGTGTGAAGATACCCTTATAAATAAATGCAAAAATTGTATAAAGGCCAAAGAAAAGTTGAAGATAGAAATAGACATTAATCACGACACATTTAATAAAGAGTGTCCATGCTATGTCAATAAGTTACAAATAAAAAAGCAAAAGCTTGGTTATTAGCAATTAAGAAACAATGAAAGTACCAATATAAAAGGACAATATAAGCAGAAAGCAGAGTTAAAGTGTATATACCTTAATAGTACTAGTATTACAGCAAACAAAGGCGAAGTCCAAAGAATGGTTGAAGAAGAAAATCCCAATATTATGTTATGTGCAGAGACCCACACCACAGAAACAGAATTAAATATTATTGGCTATAATCAAGTTAGATGAGATTCACATAGCCGACACACAGGTGTTGTTCTAATACATTTTCACAAATCGATCGAATTTAAGGTAGTATTTAAACACAATATTAATAATAACTTATGGTGTATTGTGATAAAAACCCTAAAAAATACAACTAAATGCAAAATTGGTGTAGTATATCACTCACCAAACACAAGCGATGCTGAATTTTTAAACCATATGGGTGAGGTGCTGGATGAATATCTTAGTGAAAATGAAAATAATATTATGATAGAAGATTTTAACATAAATGTACAGTAACCTACACAAACCAACTAAATCACACATTCGCGATAGTAACAATGATAAAATTGAAATAAAAAATTTAGAAACCCATAGAATATCAGATCATGAAACGATCTGTTTCAAAATGCTCGTTCAAGAAAGACACAAGATGAGAATATATGAAAATCGCGTATGCTGGGAAAATAATAAAAAAAGAAAGTCAGATTGCTCTCCTTAGGAGTTACAATATATCGGAACTGAATAGATGTGATATAGGATTTAAAGTTCAAACTATTAATACTATCTTAGGGGATATAATGGCAACGCTTACCTATGAGAAACGAGTGCAAATTAAATTAGTAAATAAATGGTATGATCGAGAGCTTACGGAGTTAAACAAATTAAAATATGAGCTTTACAAAATAGCACAAAGTACAAATGAGTGGGATAGTTATAGTTATACAAAACGTAAATATAAAAAACCTGCAGAAATAAAAAAGAAGCAATACATGGAGAATAAATTTGAGTAACGATACAGCCCAAGTAAAACGTATAGTAATAAATAGTACAGCCATTGAAGGAGAAAAAAATTGCGGCCCAATTTCAGTTCTTTGTCGAGAGCATCACAACAATATGTAATACCATTGAAGAACTACAACAGATGAAGCCACAGAGGATATTAGGGAAAGTATTTTTGAACTGAAACAAATAAATGTGGAACAACTCATGCGAACAACGGCTAACTTAAAAAATAAGTATGGAGGAAATACATGAAAGACAGACAGTATGGAATATCTGCGATACGCTAATACATGCATTGTCAATGAGAGCTATAGTGAAGGTTTATTGCCAGCGTGGTGGAAAACATCGACAGTAGTACCAGTTGAAAAAGTTAAAGGGACTGAAAAACGTTAGGGGTCATCCCACTGAGGAAATTGAATAACATTGGGGTACGTAATACAGGACTGCGGTGGTTTAAAATCTATCTTACTGGCAGAAAACAGAAAAACATAATTAGAAGAGCAACGTCGCCGGAAATTGATATTGACATAGGTCTTCCACAAGAATCTGTTCTTGCTGCAATATTATTCATTGTATATATAAACGATATAAAAAACTCTCTCAGCCACTGCAAGATACGACTCTTCGCGGATGATTCATTATTGACCATAAGCTGTTCTTCGGAGATAGAAGCTATGTCTAAAATCCAAGGGGACTTGAATGCTGTATATACATAACTGGTTGTGTCAAAATGAGATTAAAATAAATTCTGGCAAAACGAAATGGATGATCATGAGAAGAAAGCATGCCGAAGAAAATAATATAGCCTTGAAAATATGGTCTGTGCTTCGTTGCGTAAAGACGTGTTTCAATTCGCTCGCATAACTCTTTTTATTTTCTTCTTATTTTGCTATGTCTGAGTGCATAATTTGTGACAATAAACTCTTGAAGGATACCGGTATCTCCTGTAATATTTTTTGCCAACAAGTGCATTTAAAATGTGCAAAATTAAACTCGCACTGTGTAAAACTTTTAAAATCAAATGCAAACATTTTGTATAGTTGTGACGTTTGTGTTAAAAAAACTCTTCCTTTCTACATATCCAAACTTGACCACCTCTTTTCATCTATGAGAGAAATCAAAAAAGTTTTGATGGGTGTTAATAGTGTTAGTGCAAATCTCACTCCCTCTATTGTTGAAAAGTGTGCTAACACAATCGTCACGTGCTCGCAAAAAAAATGGTAATTAACCCTCTCCCACATCATCTCAGCCTAAGCGCGCTCAGCCGGACCAACTACAAACAGTTGACAATAGCGCGGCAGCACCTATGCTTGTTGTTACAGATAGTGAGAATCATTCTGCTACTGCTGGCATAGCTTTAGGTCGAGCATCAAAGCTCTGCTAATGGGTTATCGCCTATTTTGCCTACTCCTATTCGTAATCAACAAAGTATTAATACTTCACTCGCTACCTCGCTGAATAACAAAAACTCAATATCCAATGAAAATGTGAATAATGTAAGTGACGGGTCCAACAACAACAAACCAACGTACTCTAGGAGAAGACAAGTGAATAACCGAAACCAAAATAAGTCAGGTGTTGTATTTGGTTCGAACAACAACAATGATCTTAATGTTGCTGTTCGCAAATCTTGGCTTCATTTATCTTCTTTCGCATCTTCTGTTACTAAGGATGCTATTATTAAATACGTCTCTCAGAAAACTGCCATTAGTGTGGAGGAGCTAATGTGTTTCAAACTTCTTAGAAAAGGTGAACACGAAATACTGAGCGAAAGTTTTTCAATTTTAAACTTGGCGTACCAACAGATTATGTCGCTATGGTCCTTAATGAGTCACTATGGCCTAAACATGTTAGGATCAAGCCTTTTTTCCAAAAGCCAGGGCTGAGAGCAAATAAAACCTAGCTGGTAGAGATTTTACTAATTTACAACATCCTACGTCCTCTATCACTTCTTCTGGTCTTAAGAACTACTTTCAAAATATTTCCGGTTTAAGAACTAAATCCCATATTGTTAACTCATTCAGCGCCCAAATGGACTATGATATTATTGTCATAGTCGAGACGTGGGTTAACTCTGATTTTTTCGATGGTGAATTCTTCGATTTAAACGCCTACGATGTCTTCCGTAAAGACCGAGATCCTGCCAAGGCTGGCTCTCACAGGGGTGGAGGCGTTCTTATCGCTGTGAAACGCAAGTACCCGTGCCTGCTTAATAACTCTATTAAATGACGAATCTTTGATTGACCAGCTATGTGTCTGCCTAAAAGGCTATTCCAGATCCGGATCGCTCTATATTGTAGCTTCATACATTCCTCCTAGTAGTGATTTTGAACTTTATAAGATGTATGCTGACAATATCACATCGCTTTTCGAAAACAATGTATTCGATGATAACTTATGTATTTTAGGTGATTTTAACTTGAGTAACGTCCGCTGGACTGATAGTGCTTGTAACTTTTGTCTCATGCCATCTAATGTAACAGCCTCTCACGAGACTTATCTTATAGATTGTATTTTAAATGTTAATTTAAAGCAAATCAATTTATTTTTAACGAGCTTGGCAAAATCTTAGATCTCATATTTGTGACTGATAATATTAACTACATTATTTCTGAGTGCGTGTCGCCCATGAGTCAATGTGATAAACATCATAAGGCCAAAACTCTAAGCGTTGAGTCTTATGAATACCTTCCGACTTTTCTAAATACTAATGATAAAATCATTTACAAATATGATACCTGTGATTTTGTGAATCTAAATATTTTATTATTGGATGTCAACTGGACAGCAAATTCAAGTATCGATGAGTGCTTTTCCAGCTTCAAAGCATTTATGCATGAGTTCTGTATGAATAATATATCCATTAAAAAGAAGCGACCGCATAGTATTCCATGGTACACAAAGAATTAAAAAAGCTTATAAACCTAAGAAAAAAATTTCACAAATAAATATAAAAACTTTGCTGTCAAGTTCAATCGCCTAGATAAATGTCTGTACAATAAATTCATCGCGGCGCCGAGTGGAGTATTAAAAGTAATCCGAAATATTTTTGAACGTTTCTCAAATCAAAAAGATCACGTTCTTTTATTCCAAATCAGTATTCTTGATGATCAGTTCGCTGATGGGCCCAATGATGTAGCTAATCTGTTTGCTAACTTTTTTAAGTCTAATTGTACTACTGAAAATGATGTCCCCTCATCAAGCTTTTCTTCAAATTTCTCACACCTTAATTTTGGGTCTCTTACCCTATCTTTAGAAGTCATTACCAAAGGGCTTGCCAACTTAAGCCGTCTTCTCAACCCGATGTTATGGCCTGTTGGCACTCCTTTTAAAAAAAATGCACTGCCCTAATTGCACCATTGACAATTATTTTCAATAAATCTCTTGCTTCCGGAACCTTCATTAATGATTGGAAAGTTGCTCAGAAAAACGATGTTCGCAATTATAGACCTATCTCAAAGCTCTCTACCATTTCTAAGCTTTTTGAGTGCATTGTAAAAGATAAACTGTATTTTGCAACCAAATCTCTTATTTGCCAAAATCAACATGGGTTTGTGTCTGGGCGATCCACAGCCACGAATTTAGCTGTATTTGTAGATTACTGTCATACTGCTTTCTCAGCTGGATTCCAGGTTGATTGCGTATATACAGTCTTCTCGAAGGCCTTTGAAAAAGTTTGTCACAGAGTACTACTTGGAAAGCTTGCTCATATGGGTTTCCATTCCTGCTTTTTGAAATGGATATAGTCATACCTCTCTAATAGACGCTGTGTTGTTACTATCGATGGTGTTTCGTCAGAACCTTTCATTGCTTCATCCGGTGTCCCGCAAGGAAGTGTTCTAGGTCCTCTACTATTTGTTCTTTTCATCAACGACATAAGTAGTTGCTTTTTATTTGCAAATTATTTACTGTATGCAGATGATCTCAAAATGTTCGCGGTAGTCAGGGATACTTCTGATGAAGCTAAGTTTCAACTTGATATTGACGCTGTTCATTCGTAGTGTCTACGTTATAGGCTCCCATTAAATATTAAAAAATGCTTTAAGATGACGTTTGCTAAAATTTTGAATGTTCGTATTACGAACTATAGCATTTCGACCACTTTCCTGTGCAATTTTACTGAAGTAAAAGATCTAGGGGTTATCTTTGATCCGAAGTTGAACTTTAATAATCATGTTGACTTCATCATTGCAAATTCCTACTCAGTACTTGGTTTTATCCGTCGGAATTCCACTAAGTTTTCTGACCCTTACACTCTGAAATTGTTATATATAACATTTGTACGCTCGCGCCTTGAGTACGCAATTGTCATATGGAGGCCCTATAGCCAAGTTTCTATTAAAAGAATAGAACGTATTCAAAAGGTGTTTCTTAAATTCGC
Source organism: Eurosta solidaginis (assembly GCA_029619165.1). NCBI lineage: Eukaryota > Metazoa > Arthropoda > Insecta > Diptera > Tephritidae > Eurosta > Eurosta solidaginis. The sequence goes on along the minus strand of JARSSU010014659.1, from coordinate 28,529 downwards.
TCTAAGAACTTTAAAATTCGATGATCCTGTCCCTTCGTATACTTCGCGTCTCATGCTTATTGACCTACAACCTTTGGATAGTCGTAGGTCTAGGTTGTCGATGACTTTTATATTCAATATTATTCAAGGGATCCTTGATTGCCTTCTCTCATGGAAAGGATTACTTTTAATGTTCCTAGGCGTAACCTCCGAGTCACTTACCCTTTTTACTGCAAAAAGGTTAAAACTAATTTCGCCAGCAATGCTCCTATTGCAAGATCTATGAGAGAATTTAATATTTTGTCTCAAACAATCGTCATTGATTTTTTGAATGACCACTGAAGCTTAGGTAAATCTTTTTCGCTCATTATTTATAGATATTTAAACTTGTTAACTTCTTAAGTTTAGTATGTAATATACTTGTATTCTTTAGATAAAAATGTTAGTAGTCTATAAGAAACTTTGTTTCATTGACGGTATTACAATAAATATAAATATATAAATATAAAATAGCAAATAGTACCATACAAAAAGCCAATGAAATAAAATACCTAGGAATTATAATTGACGAGGAACTATAGTTCGATGACCATATTAAATATACATAGCCAAAAATATCAAAAAAATTGGATTTATGTTCCGAACATGCAAGCACGTCAGCAAATATTATAAAATTACGGTGTATAGGTCCACTATAGAACCTCACTTCATATACTGCCCTACGATTGCAAAACTACAGGTGAAACAAAATAAAGCAATGCGGTTTATTCTTAGAAAACGATGCGATACCCCAATCATGAAATGCTAGAAGGTTTAAATTTGGCTGAATGTAAAACAAGTCATTGTATACTACACTCTAAAATTTATACACAACATGAAACTAGGTAACCTGCCGAAATATTTAAATGACCGAGTAACATATAACAACGAGGTTCATGATTACCCCACAAGAAACATAAATAATTTTCTTCTGCCAGCTGTTCGATCTGAATTTGACAAGCACAATATAGTCACAACAACAATAAAGCAGGCAGTCACTTGTATATACATAAACGAATCTACACATATGTACGTACACGCAGCTGAGAAGCAACGCACAACTACATGCATATATCTGAGATACTCCCAAAAGTAGGCAATCATCGGTGGAAGTATTACTCACATTTACACGCGCATATGGCAATGAGAGAAGCTATACAATCGTGCAATTGTAGTTACAGCTGAGAAATTGGATAGCTGATGGACAACTAGTAGATTATGGAAATGGAAGCGCCTAGAATATGCGAACGAGGAAATCAGAGAGTATAAAAGGCAACAACAGTCGAGGCGCAATAATTCAGTTTGATTAAGACGCTATCTGGCGAGAAATAGCAGTATTACTTATTGTGAAGTACTTTAATAAAGGCCATTTTTCCATTATTGAATATTGGAGTTATTTATTCAACAGTTTAGTGATTCGAACTTAGTAGAAGATTGCAAATAAGGGGACTTGCAAGTAAATTCGTTGCAATTGGTGTCAGAAGAGGAATTGTTGATTAAATTCCCAAGATTGGGAATAAAACTTGGACATAGCAAAGTTGAGTGAATTGAGGATCCAGCAACTGAAAAAGGAGTCGGAGAACCGTGGATTAAATACAACCGGCAAAAAGATCGAACTTCAAGCAAGGCTACGAGAGGTAATGGAGTCGCAAGGAATTGGTGTGGACAAGTATGTCTTTTATCCTGATGGGGACGAGACAACAACAAAAATTGAAGAGAAAAACGAAGCATCGCAGACATTTGCGAGCACAGACTTGAACATGATTTTGGCTGCAATATCTGCACAAACATCGACAGTAACACAAATGTCGTCGCAAATGTCAGAAATGTCGACAATCCAAGATGGAAATTCAGCTGGAATCGTAGGAAAACCGTATAACAGCGAAGATTGAAGCCCAAGAGCCACGAATATCCGAAATACCGTCGCAAATGTCATCTCAACTGGAATCGCAGGAGAACCGTATAACAGCGAAGATTGAAGCACAAGAGGCACGTATATCCGAAATGTCGGCGCAAATTTCAGCGCAGATATCATCGCAGATCTCAGCTCAACTGGAAGAGCAAGAAGGACGTATTTCCTCGAAGTTGGAGGCGCAAGATACAAAAATTTTACAGTTTGAGGGAAAAATCGAGGCCGAGGTAGATGCTTTGAGAGGACGTATCGAGCAGTTGCAACTAAATCGCCCAGCAGTTTCGACGAGTAATCCAAAGGTAAAAACACCATCCTTTGATGGTTCTGTTCCTTTCCAGGTCTTTAAGCCACAGTTTGAGAAGACCGCAGCAGTGAACAACTGGACGCTATAGATAAAGTTGCTGCACTCTTCGTAGCATTGAAAGGACCAGCTGCCGAAATCTTACAGACTTGATGAGTGCTCTAGAGAGGCGATACGGAAGCGAACACAGGAGGCAGATACACCAAATAGAGTTGCAAAACCGTTACCAAAAGCTAATGAGACCTTGCGAGAGTTTGCTTCGGATGTTGAAAGGTTGGCTCATTGGTAAATGCGGACGCACCCGTGGAATACACCGAGATGGTAAAAATTCAGAGTTTTATAAATGGCATACGGGACGTCGAAACGAAGCGATCCACATACGCAAACACAAAGCCAACATTTGCAGAAACCGTATCACATGCATTGACTGAGGAAACTGCCTCACTATTGAGTAAACCTGCATACAAAGCTCATCGTGTGGATGTTGAAAGACCAGATTGGGTAGACACAATTTTGGAGGATCTGAAAGGGATGCAAAAGCGGAGTGAGAGAGTTATCAAATGCTTAAAATGCGGGAAGCCCGGTCACATTGCACGTCATTGCGATCTTGATCTTAGTGGTTGCAACAGCATGAGTGGTCTTAATAACAAAAATGGAAGGGATGAGCAAAAGCGAGTAAGATGCAGAGATCGAGAGCTAGCTCCAGCTACTGAATGTCCTGTGATATCTGTGTCGCAAATTGGTATAAAATCGAGCAGTCTTTACCGTCAAAGGATATGTGGATGGCAACGAGCGTGTACTGACTGTAGATACGGGCGCATTCATTCCTTGATCTGATCTGATTTGGTCAACAGGAGAGTAAAACCGTTACCTGGAGCAAGGTTGCATACGGTCCACTGGCGAGTATAACCAAGTCCAGGGAGAAGTGATATGTGAAGTCTTAATGGAAAGGTCACAGTTCTACACAAATACGTTGTGGCGGAGATCGTTTATGAAGTCATATTGGGAGTGGACTTCTTGGTTGACCATGATATCAGATCGATATGCAGAGAAGGGTGACGCGTTATGAGAATCAGGATATACCACTTCACTTCAGTTTGGAGAAAGGGTTCAGAAGTAATCGAGTTCTGGTGGAGAAGATTCGACAAAGACCACGAAATTCAAAGGTAAAGGTTGATAGATCAAATGGCCCAAATAAAGTGAAATCAAAAGTACCTGCAAGAGAAACACTGGCATTGACAAAACCTGATGGACGCACTAAAACGACTGAAGAATTTTCCAGAAATAATGCAAGGGTGGTTTCAAGCCAGCGCGCTTTTCTGTTGGGAAACGTCGGAACGATACTGAGTATGTGAAGCCAATCCGTCAAGAGCATGCTCTGCAAAGTAGTTCATTGGCCAAACAACAGAGTGCAAAGGAACGAGGAATGAGAACAATAATTCGGAAGGTTTCTTGGAGGGAGATTTGGTACGGTTATACAACCCTCACCAGCGGAAAGGTGTTCCATCCAAGATTCGGTCCAGTTGGGAAGGCCCGTACAAAGTTGTGAAGAAGATCAGTGATACCATCTACTGCATACAAACCACTGGAAAAGCGGGGAGTAGAAGAGTGATACATTAGGAGATGCTAGCGGCGTTTAGATCGGGAGATTTGTCTGATCGGGACGATCAGACTTATGTGAAGGGCAGTGTGACGAATATGAGTGACATTAAGTGATACTCATATCCCTAGTCTGATGCTAAGTAAATGAAGTCACAGCAACAATAAAGCACACAGTCACTTGTATCTACATAAACGAATCAGTCATTATGTCTACACATATGTACGTACACGCAGCTGAGAAGCAACGCACAACTACATGCATATATCTGAGATACTCCCGAAAGTATGCAATGAGAGAAGCTATAAAATCGTGCAATTGTAGTTACAGCTGAGAAATTTGATAGCTGATGGCCAACTAGTAGATTCTGGAAATGGAAGCGCCTAGAAGATGCGAAGGAGGAAATCAGAGAGTATAAAAGGCAACAGCAGTCGAGGCGCAATAATTGAGTTTTGATTAAGACGCTATCTGGCGAGCAATAGCAGTATTATTTATTGTGAAGTACTTTAATAAAGGCCATTTTTCCATTGTTCAATATTGGAGTTATTTATTCAACAGTTTAGTGATTCGAACTTAGTAGAAGATTGCAAATAAGGGGAATTGCAAGCAAATTCGTTACAATATTTTGCCAGCAATCAGGTTCATTGTTTACTATATAGTTTGGGAGCTTAAATTGAGGTTATGTTGCGAATAGAGTGGAAGGCACTCGAACTCAGTGAATGAGACACTCGAATGGAGTGGAATGAAGATCAGAAGGAAGAGCAGAGTTGTATTGAATTAATATAACTTCAATCATTGCATCAATATTAAAGATAAATTTAGAAAAAATAATTGAACACTTGAGTATAAGCAAACATTTTATTTCAATTACTGCAATTAGGTGTCCTAGATGCTATACATTCCAAAATTATAACATTTATGTCTGTTTAAAAATTTAACTTCAATTTATTATTTATTTCAAAGTAAATCTAGGACAAATTAAGATATCCTACAGACTATATACAAATTATTAGCTTAAATATTATCTACCATATCAAGTCATTAGTATAAGTTTAAACTTTGATTTATTTAATGAAAAATCAATTTCCCTGGCATTAGTAAGAAGATGAATTCCTTCAATGCTCTAGCAATAGGCGAATTAGCGACATATGTCGTTCTGGCCCTATCCAATAAAAAAATATCATGATTTCGAAGTGTTCTAGATGGTATATGAAGCGAATACGCTCCAAAGAAACTGTGAGTCAATCGTGCCCCCTATCAAATCATAAATAAATATCAGCGCTAAAATAGATCTTCTACTATACAGAGGCTTTAGTCTTATAAGTAGACATCTAGAGTAGTAAGATGGTAAAGGATCCTGAAAAAACGTAATGACCGGAGCCCAAAACGCAAAAATTTTTTCTGGATCATTTCGAGTCGCTGTATATGACGAGCGTGGTATGGTCTCCAAACGAAGGAAGCATATTCCAGTTTAGACCGTACAAGCGATGTATATAGTAGCTTCAACGTATAGGGATCATGGAAGTCTGAGCTAAAGCGGCGAATGAACGCAAGCATTGAATATGACTTAGCAATAACACAGTTAAGTTGACTCTGAAAGACAACTCCAAGATCTAATATTTCATCAACAGTTTTCAAAACAGAAAGATCGATGTGATACGAGGTGTTAATACCATTACGGGATTTTGAAAATGAGATGTGAAAGCACTTATTAATATTTAAATGTAAGCAATTCCTACTACACCAATCTTTTACTCTGTCAAAATCTGACTGCAGCCGTAGGGAATCTGCCTGATTTGTGACTGATGTAAAAATTTTCCAAATCATCTGCGTACAACAAAAAATTCGAGTAAATGAAGCAATGACGTATGTCATTAATAAAACTTACGAATAGGAGAGGTCCTAGGACACTTCCTTGAGGAACACCAGAGGTCGCGGTAAAAGAACGAGAACTGACACCATCAACCACAACAGCACAACTCCGAACCGCCAGGTAAGACTTCACCCATGATAGAATATTGGAGTGAAATCCCAGATCAGCAAGTTTTAAAAGTAGTAATTTATGGCTAACTTTATCGAAAGCCTTAGAAAAATCAGTGTATATGGTATCTACTTGTGCTCTATTATTAAAGACAGAGAGACAATATTCAGTAAAAACAGCAAGATTAATCACAGTCGACCTACCGGACATAAAACCATGCTGGTTGGATGAAATAATACTTTTTACCGCAAACGATATCTTTTCCTTAATTATAATCTCGAAAAGTTTCGATATTGTGGAAAGTTTTGATATTGGGCGGTAGTTGGCAATATTGCTCTTATTGCCACTTTTGAAAATAGGAGTAATGGAAGTTACTTTCCAGGCATTAATAAAATCTCCCCGCTTTAGAGATTTATTGAAAATTAATAAAATCGGATAAGCAATTGCAACAGTATTTTTAAGCAAAAATGAACACAGTCCATCCACATCAGATTGTTTTGAGGACTTTAACACCGAAACTCTCCGAATAACATCATCAAGTGATATGGAAAGTTCACCAAAATTTATTTGAGTATTAACATCAGTATGCTCAACCACATCAGGCAAAACAGTATCAGACACAAAGTTAGAGCTGAATAAATCTGCAAAAAGATTGACGGCATCAGTAAGAGAGTATGCAGAGGTTTCATTATAAAAACATGAGATGGGATGCTAGAGCATGACTTTTTAGCTCTAACGTAGCGCAGAAAATTCCTAAGATTTCCGTAATATGGCCATTTGTGATGTTTGTGTGTGTGTACGTAAATTTTTAGCGATCAGCTGTTAGTTGCGCTACTTGGTAAAGTTTACAATGATCAGGTTTTTAGACCGAGAAAGGACTGTACCACTGCTCTATTTACAGTATCGATGACATACGGTTGAGTATTGATAAAAACTTTGCAACCCTACTCACTCTTCTTGATCATTCCAAGGATTTTGACCTTGTGAACCACAAATTATTGTATATCAAATTGAAAAATATTTTTGGTTTCAAGTCCCCTGCCCTAAATCTTATTAGCTCTTACCTTTGGACCGATCGCAAGCAGTTAGTTCAGAGGGCAGAATTTCTAATTTTCTTCCTGTAACCGGGGGAGTCCCACAGGGGTCGATTCTCGGTCCTTTGCTTTTGTACTATACGTTAACGATCTTCCCAAATAATCAAGTATAGTATATCCACATCTACGCAGACGACGGCCAACTGTATATAAGCTGCCCTAAATCGACGCTAAACCCTTGCGTACATGAGCTTAACTATTACTTGGAACTTGTAAGTGAATGGGCCAATAAAACGGGTTGGTTATTAACCCTGGCAAATCAAGTGCGTGGTCATCCACAAAAAATATTTTGATCTTAACGAGTACGACCATATACTACTGAATAAATCTGTTATACCCTTTGTCTCCTCTGCTAAAAATCTTGAGATAATATTCAACAGAACTCTTACTTGAAGTGATCATATCATTCATACTATGGCAAAGTATATGGCATGCTCCGATCGCTTTGGTCTACTCAAAATTTCACTCCACTTGATGTTCGATTACTGCTGGCTAAAACATATCTATTGCCTAAAGTGTTGTATGTTTGCGAACTCTATGCAAGCTCTGGTGCTTTGTGTCATAAAAAAATCAATGTAATCTACAATAACATCGCACGTTATGTCTTTGGTAAAAGACGTAACGATCACATTTCTGAGTGGGCACTGAAGATATCTTCGATTTCATTCGACAACTTTCTAAAACTTAAGTGCCTTACAATTTTACATACAATTTTAACCGTAGAGGAACGTCAACCTCTCAGAGAACAGCTTCGGTTTACTCATTCGACAAGATCCCGCCAGCTTTTATACATTAGACACAATACATATATATCTGAACATCAATTTCTGTTATTTGCTCTTCGCCTTTGGAACCAACTTCCATTTTAACTCAGGAGTATAAAGAGCACATTGCATTTTAAGACTGCACTACTTAGATTTTATACTAATTGAAAATAATGTTTTTTTTTACTTTCTGTTAATCTTAATCTACGAAACCCAAGTATTTTTTTTATTTTCGCCCTATTTCTCATCTTTAAGCCTCTAATAAAGATATTTATATTTTCTTTGTGATAAATATGTATTTATTTTATAATGTTAAGCCATTATATGTTCCACTGATTTACAATTTATACTCAGAATCTAGCACTGATATATAACCTATGGTTGTTGTGTAAGGAATGAATAAATAAATAAATTTCCAATGAATATAATATAAACTATTCAAGTCGTTCGGAAGCTGTACGTCGTGTTTTCACTAAGTATCTGCTGGCTAGGGTCTCAACCTAGCAGACACTCACTTTTTCTCGGAACCGGACGCAGCTCTAAATTTTTTTTGGCGGTAATAAATTGCCAATAAATGTAATATAAACTTTTCAAGTCGTTCGGAAGCTGTACTTCGTGTTTTCACGAAGCGTCTGCTGGCTTGGGACTTAAGCTAGCAGATACTCACTTTTCTCGGAACCGGACGCAGCTCTAAATTTTTTTGGCGGTAATAAATTGCCAATAAATGTAATATAAACTTTTCAAGTCGTTCGGAAGCTGTACTTCGTGTTTTCACGAAGCGTCTGCTGGCTTGGGACTTAAGCTAGCAGATACTCACTTTTCTCGGAACCGGACGCAACTATAAATTTTTTTTGGGGTAATAAATTGACAATAAATGCTATACATTTTTTTTTGTGTAATAAATTGCCGATAAATGTAATATAAACTATTCAAGTTGTTCGGAAGCTGTACGTCGTGTTTTACGAAGTGTCTGCTGGCTGGAGTCTTAAGCTAGCAGATACTTACTTTTCTCGGAACCGGACGCAGACTATAAATTTTTTTTGTGGTAATAAATTGACAATAATGCTATACATTTTTTTTGTGGTAATAAATGCCAATAAATGTAATATAAACTATTCAAGTCGTTCGGAAGTTGCACGCCGTGTTTTCATGAATTGTCTGCTGGTTTGGGTCTTAAGCTAGCAGACACTCACTTTCTCGGAACCGGACGCAGCTAAAATTGCACCCGGCGGGTTAGGGGGTCAGAATATACCCGCGGTAGGTATGCCTGTCGTAAGAGGCGACTACAATACCAGATTCAGGGGCTGTGTAGCGCAACCCTTCACGTTGCCAGCGCAATATATAGCTTCTCAAAACCCAATTGTGAAGGCTTAATGTAGCCATATAAAACGTTGCCGAGATGGTCGGGCTAGCACCTTAACGGTGCTGTGATACCGGAGCGTACCAGGATCTGTATCCGGCAAAGGACCATCACATCGATAACACTCCCCAAAGCCTTCGGGGAGCAACCTTTCGCTACAACATTTTTTTTGTGGTAATAAATTGCCAATAAGTGTAATATAAAACTATTCAAGTCGTTCGGAAGCTGCACATCGTATTTCATGAAGTGTCTGCTGGCTTGGGTCTTTTAAGCTAGCAGACACTCACTTTTCTCGGAAACGGATGCAGCTAATATAAATTTTTTTGTGGTAATAAATTGCCAATAAATGTAATATAACTATTTAGTCGTTCAGAAGCTGCACGTCGTTTTTCACGAAGTGTCTGCTGGCTTGGATCTTAACCTAGCAGACATCACTTTTCTCAGAACCGGACTGCTAGCTATAAATTTTTTTTTGTGGTAGCAAATTGGCAATAAATGTAATATAAACTATCCAAGTCGTTTGGAAGCTGTACGTCGTGTTTTCACGAAGTGTTTACTGGCTGAGTCTTAAGCTAGCAGACGCTCACTTTTCTCGGAACCGGACGCAGCTATAAGTTTTTTTGTGGTAATAAATCGCCAAAAAATGTAATATAAACCATTCAAGTCGTTCGGAAGCTGTACGTCCTGTTTTCACGAAGTGTCTGCTGGCTTGCGTCTTGAGCTAGCAGACACTCACTTTTCTCGGAACCGGACGCAACTATAATTTTTTTTGGTGGTAATAAATTGCACTAAATGCTATAATTTTTTTTTGTGGTAATAAGTTGCCAATAAGTGTAATATAAACTATTCAAGTCGTTCGGAAGCTGCACATCGTGTTTTCATGAAGGGTCTGCTGGCTTGGTTTTTAAGCTAGCAGACACTCACTTTTCTCGGAACCGGACGCAGCTATACATTGTTTTTGTGGTAGTAAATTGCCAGTAAATGTAATATAAACTCTTCAAGTCGTCTCAGAAGCTGTACGTCGTTATTTCACGAAGTGTCTTCTGGCTTGAGTCTTTAGCAGCAAACACTCACTTTTCTCGGAACCGGACGCAACTACAAATGTGCCCCCACATGTTAGGGGGTCAGAATATACTCGCGGTAGATTTGCCCTGTCGTAGAGGTGACTACAATGCCAGATTCAAGGGCTGTGTAGGCAACCCCGTCGTACCGGATCTGTAATCCGCAAAGGACCATCACATCGATAACACTCCCCAAGGCCTTCGGGGAGCAACCCTTTTCGCTACAACAACTATATTTTTTTTGTGGTAATAAATGCCAATAAATGTAATATAAACTATTCAAGTCGTTCGGAAGCTGTACATCGTGTTTTCACGAAGTGTCTGTTGGCTTGGGTCTTAGCCTAGCAGACACTCACTTTTCTCGGAACCGGACGCGCTATAAAATTTTTTTTGTGGTATAATTGCCAATAAATGTAATATAAACTATTCAAGTCGTTCGGAAGCTGTCACTTTGTGTTTTCGCGAAGTGTCTTCTGGCTTGAGTGTTTAGCTAGCAGACACTCACTTTTCCTCGAAACCGGACGCAGTTATAATTTTTTTTGTGGTAATAAATTGCCAATAAATGTAATATAACTATTCAACTCGTTCGGAAGCTGTACTTCGTGTTTTCACGAAGTGTCTGCTGGCTTGGGTCTCAACCTAACAGACACTCACTTTCTCGGAACCGGACCCGGCTATACAATTTTTTTGTGGTAATAAATTACCACTAAATGTAATATAAACTATTCAAGTCGTTCGGAAGCTGTACGTCGTGTTTTCACGAAGTGTATGCTGGCTTGAGTCTTAATCTAGCAGACACTCACTTTTCTCGGAACCGGACACAACATAAATTTTTTTTGTGTAATATTGCCACTAAAGCTATAACTTTTCTTGTGGTAATAAATTGCCAATAAGTGAAATATAAACTATTCAAGCCGTTCGGAAGCTGCACATCGTGTTTTCATGAAGTGTCTGCTGGCTTGGGTTTTAAGCTAGCAGACACTCACTTTTCTTCGGACCGGACGCAGCTATAAATTTTTTTTGCGGTAATAAATTGCCAATAAATGCAATATAAACTATTCAAGTCCTTCGGAAACTGTACATCGTGTTTTTCACGAAGTGTCTGCTGGCTTGGGTGTTAAGCTAGCAGACACTCACTTTCTCGGAACCGGACGCAGCTATAAATCTTTTTTGTGGTAATAAATTGCCAATAAATGTAATATAAACTATTCAAGTCGTTCGGAGCTGTACGTCGTGTTTTCACGAAGTGTCTGCTGGCTTGAGTCTTAAGCTAGCAGACACTCACTTTTCTCGGAACCGGACGCTAGCTATAATTTTTGTTTTAGTGGTAATAAATTGCCAACAAATGCTATAAATTTTTTTTGTGTAATAAATTGCCAATAAGTGATATTAAACAAGTCAAGTCGTTCGGAAGCTGCACATCGTGTTTTCATAGTGTCTGCTGGCTTGTGTTTCTAGCTAGCAGACACTCACTTTTCTAGGAACGGGACGCAGCTATAAATTTCTTTTGCGGTAATAAATGCCAATAAATGCAATATAAAACTATTCAAGTCGTTCGGAAGCTGTACATCGTGTTTTCACGAAGTGTCTGCTGGCTTGGGTCTTAAGCAGCAGACACTCACTTTTCTCGGAACCGGACGGAGCTATACATTTTTTTTGTGGTAATAAATTGCCAATAAATGTAATATAAACTATTCAAGTCGTTCGAAGCTGTAAGTCGTGTTTTCACGAAGTGTCTGCTGGCTTGAGCCTAAAGCTACAGACACTCACTTTCTCGGAACCGGACGCAGCTATACATTTTTTTATGGTAATAAATTGCCAGTTAATGTAATATAAACTATTTAAGTCGTTCGGAAGCTGTACGTCGTGTTTTCACGAAGTGTCTGCTGGCTTGGGTCTGAGCTAGCAGACACTCAGTTTTCTCGGAAGCGGACGCAGCTATAATTTTTTTTGTGGTAATAAATTGCCAATAACTGTATATAAACTATTCAAGTCGTTCGGAAGCTGTAAGTCGTGTTTTCACGAAGTGTCTGCTGCTTGGGTCTTAGCTAGCAGACACTCACTTTCTCGGAACGGACGCAGCTATAAATTTTTTTTGTGGTATAATTGCTAATAAATGTAATATAAACGTATTCAAGTCGTTCGGAAGCTGTACGTCGTGTTTTCACGAAGTGTCTGCTGGCTTGAGTCTTAGCTAGCAGACACTCACTTTTCTCGGAACCGGACGCAGCTATAATTTTTTTTGTGGTAATAAATTGCCAATAAATGTAATATAAACTATTCAAGTCGTTCGGAAGCTGTACGTCGTGTTTTCACGAAGTGTCTGCTGGCTTGAGTCTTAAGCTAGCAGACACTCACTTTTCTCGGAACCGGACGCAGCTATAATTTTTTTTGTGGTAATAAATTGCCAATAAATGTAATATAAACTATTTAAGTCGTTCGGAAGCTGTACGTCGTGTTTTCACGAAGTGTCTGCTGGCTTGAGTCTTCAGCTAGCAGACACTCACTTTTCTCGGAACCGGACGCAGCTATAAATTTTTTTTAGTGGTAATAAATTAGCCTAATAAATGTGAATATAAGAACTATCAAGTCGTTCGGAAGCTGTACGTCGTGTTTTCACGAAGTGTCTGCTGGCTTGAGTCTTCAGCTAGCAGACACTCACTTTCTCGGAACCGGACGCAGCTATACATTTTTTTTTGTGGTAATAAATTGCCAATAAATGTAATATAAACTATTCAAGTCGTTCGGAAGCTGTACGTCGTGTTTTCACGAAGTGTTGCTGGCTTGAGTCTTTAAGCTAGCAGACACTCACTTTTCTCGGAACCGGGGCAGCTATAATTTTTTTGTGTAATAAATTGCAATAAAGTGCTTAAGTTTGTTTTAGTGGTAATAAATTGCCATAAGTGTAATATAAACTATTCAAGTCGTTCGGAAGCTGTACAGTCGTGTTTTCACGAAGTGTGTGCCGCCTTGGGTTTTAAGTTAGCAGACACTCACTTTTCTCGTAACCGGGACGCAGCTATAATTTTTTTTGTAGTAATAAATTGCCAATAAATGTAATATAAACTATCAAGTCGTCGGAAGCTGCACGTCGTGTTTTCACGAAGTGTCTGCGACTTGAGTTTTAAGTAGCAGACACTCACTTTTGTCGGAACCGGACGAGCTATACATTTTTTTTTGTGGTAATAAATTGCCACTAAATGTAATATAACTATTCAAGTCGTTCGGAAGCTGTACGTCGTGTTTTCGCGAAGTGTCTGCTGGCTTGAGTCTTCAGCTAGCGGACACTCACTTTTCTCGGAACCGTACGCAGCTATAATATTGCATATGTAAAATTTTTGTGGTAATAAATTGCCAATAAATGTAATATAAACTATTCAAGTCGTTCGGAAGCTGTACGTCGTGTTTTCACGAAGTGTCTGCTGGCTTGGTTTTAGCTAGAGACATCACTTTTCTCGGAACCGGACAAGCTATAAATTTTTTTGTGGTAATAAATTACCAATAATGTAATATAAACTATTCAAGTCGTTCGGAAGCTGTACGTCGTGTTTGCACGAAGTGTATTTGCCTTGGGTTTTAAGTTAGCAGACACTCATTTTCTCGGAACCGGACGCAGCTATAATTTTTTTTTGTGGTAATAAATTGCAAATAATGTAATATAAACTATTCAGTCGTTCGGAAGCTGTACGTTGTGTTTTCACGAAGTGTCTGCCGCTTGGGTTTTAAGTTAGCAGACACTCACTTTTCTCGGAACCGGACGAGCTATAATTTTTTTGTGTGGCAATAAATTGCCAATAAATGTAATAATAAGCTATTCAAGTCGTTCGGAAGCTGTAAGTGTCTGCTGGCTTGAGTCTTAAGCTAGCAGATACTCACTTTTCTCGGAACCCGGACGCAGCTATACATTTTTTTTGCTGTAACAAACTGCCAATAAATGAGGTATAAATTATTTAATATATAATATTGTTGTTTGATATAGTGTGTCTGCCACCTTAAAAGGAAAAGGTGTACGTTGAGCTCATGTAAACTCCCTCCCAAGAAGTAATCTCAAAATACTAGCCTCAGTGCATCAATTGGAAATTTATTCCGCCCGGAGCTCCCCACATGGGCGGCTTGTGGGAGTCTGCAGTGAAGAGTTTAAAACTGCACTTCAAGAGGACTGTAGGAGCCCACAAATTCACATTTGAAGAATTCACAACTCTCTTGGTAAGAATAGAAGCCGTGTTGAAGTCTCGTCCCATCTCACCTTTATCCCAAGATCCCACCAAGTTTACCGCGCTAACCCCCGGCCAATTTCTCAGAGGTAGCCTCGCTATTCCTGAGGTGGATCACGCGGATTTACCTCTAATAAACCGATGGGACAAGGTAAATAGCTTACATCATCAGTTCAGCAAAAGGTGGAAGAAAAACTATGTAAAGGATCTCCAGAAAAGGCAAAAGTGGAAAAATCCACAACACGAACACAAAGTTTGTACGTCTGCATTCACGACGACTTACTTCCCCCGACTGAATGTCGCCTTGGTCGCATTGTAAAAATTCATCCAGGGCCGGACGGCACTATACGTGTTGTTGACGTTCGTACTCAAACCGGCACTCTCACAAGACCACTTCTCAAGCTTTGTTTCCTCCCTCATACTGAAAGCCCACCATCTCGGGCAAACCCGGAGAATTCTTAGCTATCCTCAAACCACCTCTGTCCACTCCTACCACATCACCGTCACTACTATGTCGTATTTCGCAACATAATGCCCTGCATTATCATTTCTCTCCATTAAAATATTTGTACACCTGTAATTCCAGATCGATATGGATCGGCCAGCTCAAACGGCATCACAAAGACCAGTGCGGCCGGAGATTGTTCATCTGAATAATGCCAACGAGTCACGAAGCCCGACGTTATTAAGTGATTATAGACGTTGCCGGATCTACACACGTCAGCACACCCTGCGAAATTGCATCGTGTTTAAGAAGATGGATGCGCGCACGAGCCCATACGTTCTGCCTCAATTGCTTGCATTGTACCACGTCACCAGCGAGTGCAGCGAGCCCGACCTCACTCCCTACTCCATCGGCGGGACGATACCCCAAGCGCTACCCGGAACCCCGGCCTGGCAGATCCGCCGTACCAGTTCAGGCACCCCCACGCGCCACCCAGGCATTGCGGATTAGCCGCACCGGCTCAGGCACCCCCTGCCCCACCGGGCGACCCCGTTCTCGCGCGGCCAACACACCAGCATCGCCCGACGCACCATTCGATGCACCGCGCAAGGGCTGCATACTGCCAATGCTCGAGGAAAAGTGTCCGAAATTCTCGCGCGAGATGCGTTGCGGACCCTTCGGGACCTACAGGAGGCTCTAGCCGCTGAACGCGCCCAGGGCGGGGATGATGGCTGAGCGACTGTCGCAGTCGTCCACAACCAACTCTTTTTGCCCAAATATATATTTTTTATAACACTAAACTTTAAATTTAATTTGAATTGAATTTTTATATTGAATTTACATATGTATGTACTTACTAAATATGCTACAAATATGTAAATATGTACATTGAATTTTTTATACATTAATATTTTGATATATATCCATTATATTTTAAGAGTCATGAATTGTACTTCATAAGTTAGGGCAAGGCGTGTAACACCACCGCTCTGGCAACCCCATCCATGATTTGACAGATCGGTTTGTGTGTACATATGTTTTGACTTTTACATTCGAAGAATTTATCCATCCCGGTTGTGACACAAAATTGAACAAAACACTCTATATAAAAAGAAAATAGTTTTCTAAAATTCAAAAAGTGTCTTTTTCTTATTTCGAAAGTTCATAGTTCGGTTCAGAATACTTAATAATAAAAGAATCTCGTTTTCCACGGTCAGCATTGACGTGTGGTTTTCGCTTATATATATTTCGCATTATGAAGCATTTTTTCCACAGTTGGTGTGCTGCATTTCTTATTAACACGCTTTTATTATCTTGGCCTGTATCTATCTATGTATGTATCGGAATTTTTGCGCTTAATTTTCACCGGTTTCTAGAAGTCTGATTAATTTCAAACTTTGCATACGTATCAAGGAACGATGACAATGCATTAATGTGGTGGTGTGGTGACATAAGGTCAACGGCCATAAGGTCAATTGGCCTTATTATCACTTTGAATGGCCATAAGTTTGATTGAATCTTTGCACACGTATCAAGGCTCGATGACAATGAATTAATGTGATGGTGCGGTGACATAAGGTCAATTGGCCTTATTACCACTTTGAATGGCCATAATTTTGATTGTAACTTTGCACACGTATCAGGGCTCGATGACAATGCATTAATGTGACGGTGTGGTGACATAAGGTCAACGGCCATAAGGTCAGTTGGCCTTATTATCACTTTGAATGGCAATAAGTTTGATTGAAACTTTGCACACGTATCAAGGCTCAATGACAAGGCATTAATGTGATGGTGTGGTGACATAAGGTCCAAAACTTAAAATTTTTCTCTAATATCAATTACAGAAACCATTGTATAAAGCAATATGAGCAAAGCTCGCTAATTAAAAACATATGATCATATTGACATAATAGTAACAGCGGAAGTATTAAAAACAAATACTGTAAAAATCCGAACAAATGTTACTAAGCTTTCAAAAGCGCGCCTAAAAATCATATCCACACCATTAGGAATAAACTACATACAGAGTGTATGTGCCTACATGGTGATCAAAAGGAATATAAACAAAAGGCAACTCTTAGAGACCAATTGTACAGCGAACAACGGGACATTCATATGGCTTAGCAGCTAAAGGCTTGCACTGATATGAATGTTGGAGATTCGAGTTCAACGCTCAGCTCCCGAAAAGCTAGCTGATGAAGAAGTGAAATTCAGAAACATGTCCTAGTAACCATCGCCGTTTGTAAAACTTACAATTTTTCTCTAATATCAATTACAAAAACCATTGTATAAAGCAATATGAGCAAAGCTCGCTAATTAAATACATATGGCCATAAGTTCAGTTGGTCTTATTATCACTTTGAATGGCCATAAGTTTGATTGAAACTTTGCACACGTATCAAGGCTCGATGACAATGCATTAATGTGATGGTGCGGTAACATCAGGTCAACGGCCATAAGGCCAATTGGCCTTATTACCACTTTGAATGGCCATAAGTTTGATTGAAACTTTGCACACGTATCAAGGCTCGATGACAATGCATTAATGTGATGGTGTGGTGACATAAGGTCAACGGCCATAAGGTCAAATGGCGTAATTACCACTTTGAATGGCCATAGGTTTGATTGAAAATTTGCAATTGTATCAGGGCTCGATGGCAATGCATTAATGTGATAGTGTGGTGACATAAGGTCAACGGCCATAAGGTCAATTGGCCTTATTACCACTTTGAATGGCCATAAGTTTGACAATGCAATAATGCCCTTTTTAACACGCTTTTATTAGCTTGGCCTGTATCTATTTATGTATCTATGTATCCATGTATGTATGTAACGGAATCTGGAGTGGAGCTGAGAGCCCCGGTAATACAGAGCTCCGAACTCCGTTGCACCTTTGGAAGCATTTTAAGATAGGTACTTTTAGCTAGTGTAATTTGCCGACCCTTGGCAATTTCGGCGAAAGACCGCGTCCAGCCTTCCTGCGTCTTGGCCCTTTTCGGTGCCGTGGGGTTGGATTCGTCCATGGACCGCTGGCGTTTCGAGGTTTCATCACTCTCGACTAAAACTTTTAAAATTACTTGAACTAAAAAATTCCAAATAAATAATAGGTTAAAAAAACTAAAAAAAGGCGCTTTTATAGCAAACCGAACTAAAAAATAGAAAATAATTTTCAATTAAAAAGAGTTTATATAACAGTAGTAGAAGGTCAAACAATCGTTTATTGTTAATCACCTCAAAATAAAATTATAATAAAGTTTAAGTCATTAACAGAATAATTTAATTCACAGTAAAAAGCGCGGGGTACTTTATATTGAATGTTACAATCATTCTATTGGCAACTATCTGAGAGGAAAGATATGAAATGTAGTCAAGTACACCCCACGCTTTTTACTGTGAATTAAATTATTCTGTAAATAACTAAAATTTTATTATTATTTTATTTTGAGGTGATTAACTATAAATGATTGTTGACCTTCTACTACTGTTATATAAACTCTTTTGAATTGAAAATTATTTTCTATTTTTTAGTTCGGTTAGCTATAAAAGCGTTTTTTTTAGTTTTTTTAAACTATTATTTATCTAAAAAAGACCACACTCGGCCACCGCCGCTTCGCAGAAACCGCTGCAGAATCCACTAAAATTTGTATTGACCAGCAAATGGTCTATTGCCGCCGCCACCGTCACCGTAGGCAACCACCCCGCCGCCATATTGCCATCATCATATCACCACATCAAATCGTCGACACCGCCGTGTCCACCGTATCAACAGTCGCATACATCCAAGAAAAAGAAGGTGAACTATATAATAACCACCCCTCTAAGCACTATCGATTTTTTCGGGTGACTAAAATAGGATATCAAAAAAAAATCACAAGGCGCTACCACCACCAAGTCATAGTTGCTACCGAAAAATAGGATTTGGATTTTATTTTCTTTCTGAACGTACTGCTTGCTTCTTGTTCTATGTAGATTATGTTGGATGGTAAAATTGGTTCATGATATTGGTCAACTCCCAAAGGCTTGGGGAGCAACTGTGCACTGTGTTTGTGTAAGAAAATATTTCCGTATTATTAAAATATTTTATTTTTACAGGTTTTTTCAAAAATAAAATTTTAATAATTAATTTGATACTGTATTTGAAGGTATTTTCATTCCATTTTTTTGGAAATTATTAGTACAATAAGACCATCTTCCGGTCTTTTTAAGTACAAAACATTATTATATGCAAATTTTTATAAACATTTATGTAAACAGGAACAATAGAATTTAAATCTTAATATTAACAGCCTTCAAAGAAGAAGAAGCACATATCATGATTATATCAACAAACATAGATAAATAAACATCATGATTAAAATAAAGAACAAGATATATAAATACTACAATATTACAATAGGTAGCCAATTCAGGTCGATTATGATGATTTGCTTAGATAAAATTGACCGATGCATTCAGAGCTCTCGTATATCAGTCCGCCGATCCAGAACTTCAATACATGTTTGATATTTAAAATTAACAACTCCCAAATCCTTTAGGGCCTCCATTTTTCGGTCTATCGGTGTTTCAGTTATCAGCGTTTCATGCAATAACAATGCAGTACCACGTGTAGTATTCAGCAATTTATTTGATTCGTGAATTCTAAACAGATTAAAAAATAATATTTTTTATACAAATATTAAAAACATTTAAAGATCTTTAATTTTTCATTAAACAAACTTGCAAACTTAAATACATACACCTTATACATGAAAAATTTAAAATGTGTATAAAGCAGGGTAATTCTCTCAGTATAGGAAGCGTAGAAACAAAGAATAATTAAAATATTCCACGTTTTCTGGACCAATCAGAGAACGCATTACTTGCACAAGAAATATCCGTTAGATCTGATACTGCCTTTAGCGCCAAAAGTTATATATAAAATATACATATATTTCATGCATTTTAAAGCTTAAGAAAACAGCCACACAGAATTGATAGGAAAGTTCAGGATTTTGTGCAAAAAGGGTCTAGCATCATTGTATTTCCAAACTGGTGTAGTACTTTTACACACAATACAAACAAATTATAGAGCTATCCATTTCATCCGTCATGGAAAATACTCAACATCACAAACCATAGTTTATTTTTTCAAGATTGAAAAGCGAATCAGCAATTTTCAAAACCAAACAAAAAGTGAAAAGAAAAAATTTAAAAACGAAAAAAGTTGTTCACAATTTGGAGCTTACATGATGAAATGAATATTCAGGTGTTCTCATCCTGTTGACATTTTCCCTTATTCTGACAAATTCGGCATGCATAATTTAGAGGGTTGTCTATCATACAAAACTGCCATTGAGTTCTACTACGATCGCAGTAGATTTTACTATACGTTTAGAAATATTATAACTATATAAGCCGTTACTATACTTGTTTAGCCAAAAAGATTAACGCAACTTTATATTCCCTAACAGAATATAGACAAAATTTTGCAGAAATTTAATTTATTTGAAGAATTAGTACGAAAACTTAAACAATCCAAATTTATTACTTTTGAAATACACGTAAATACTGGCATTTAGAGCTGCCGAAAAAGTGAGGTTATGTTGTTGACATCACCTTTATTATTACATCATGGTAGCTTATAATTGCTTTTGCAACGTTTACAATATCAAATGCACAACACTCCCCAAGATCATCAACGACAAGGTGACTTTGAAATGACCACGAAATAACCAATAAACAGTATCCAAATGGTCCCGAAATAGTCCCAAATGACCCCTAAATTAAACCGCGAGAGCCCCGAAATAGTCCATAATATCATCAGGAAATAACCACAAATTGACTTAGATCCAGAAACCATTCCGAAATGACAACGAAATAGTTCCCAAACCTTCCGGGAATGACCGAAATTCAATTGGAATACCTATACGGGTTAGACGTTTATTAAATCGCTCCGAGAATGTTAGTAATCAAAACGTTTATAAAAATTTAGCAGTTGCGTGCAAAAAGGGATAATCTTTGAAAATTACGTTTTGAGATTTTCGTGTTTAAAAATTTGAGGTGATATAGCATTTTGTTGTTGAAGTATTTGAAACATTTTCATATATAATCTTTCCAGAATCCACTTTTAACAATTTCCGCCAAAAATGTCTCAATAAATTGGGGATAGATGTTCCCTTTTTGCATATAAAATAGAAGAAACAGTGGTATGTTATTGAAATTTTTGTATTTTCCACTTCTCATGTTAAAAAGAGCAAATATAAAATTTCAGCGAAATCGGGAGACGTTAAAATAGCTAATATGGGTAGGCACACTGCATGGGAGTGTGAGTAGCTTACATTTTTTGTTTTGTTTTTAAAACAAAGCGAAAAACTGGCACAGAGCTTCACATTTTGCGTTGTCACGAAGTCCGTTCCGGAAAAAATATTTGATGTGGGTATAAAACTGGACCTCTCCTTCCTATTGAGCCATTTCACGAAGATCCCTTCGACCCTCGATCCTTTTTTGCATACAACTCCTCAATTGTAAATAAATTTAAACATGAGTAAATAATATTATAATAATTGTAAATGGTATAATAGTGCGCAAAATTATAAACGTTCCGATAATAAATTGAATGCAAAAAAATAAGTTCGCTAGTACAGCAAACAAACGACCATATAAGTGAAAAATATCAATAACACACATACAAAAGTGTTGAAATCAGTTCGCTGGCTTCGTGAGCAAACGTGCTAAGTCCCTTTTTTTATGAAAAATGAGAGTTGAATGCAGTTAGGAAGCCAAACGAAAAACACATCATTTTACAAATATGAAGTAATTTTTATCTATTATAATGCAAATATGTTTATTCCAAGAAAACTTCAAATGAAACAAAAAAAAAGTGGTATGTCCAACTTGGCGGCGGTCGTGGTTGTAACGTGCTCCCCCTAGCACACCGAAACTCCTGGGTTCACGCCCCGAGCAAAACAAATATCCAAACTTTAGAAAATCCGAGTGTATTTCAGCCATGAAAAGCTTCTCAGTGAAAACTCATCTGCCTTGTAGATGCCGTTCGTATTCGGAATAAAACATGTAGGTCCCGTCCCACCAATTTTTAGGGCAAATTAAAAGGAGCACGACGACAATTGGAAGAGAAGCTCGGCCTTAAATCTCCTCGAAGGTTATCGCGCCTTATATTTATTTTATGCCCACCTGAAAGCAACGTATCACTAGATTTGTAAATTTTGTTACTAGAATTTAATACGATTTTTGCTTTTCACTTCGATTAACAATACTTCTGACTTAACTTTTTATATATTGCCCTGATGCTTAGAGTTGTTGTAGAAGCAAGAAAATAAAGCAATTCGTTTTGTTTTGTTTTTACCGGTTTCAAATCGACTTTTGTACACTTTTTTCGAGAAAAGCTTCTTTTGCTTTGCCAAATTGATATCTTCAATGGCGTTAATTTACAGCTGGCAAAACTTTTATATGTTCTTCTAAAAGTGAGCGGTTTCATGCATATTTTCCAACATCTTAACAAATTTATATTTTTCGTCATGAGGTCAACCCACATATAAAGTTTCATCAAATTTCCGGTTTATCGCATTTTTTTTCAAATTTCGAAATTTCGATATCGACTTTTTTTAAGAGGGCGTGGTCACCAAACTATTCTGTTAATTTTTACAAGGTTTATATATTGTACCGAATTTTGGGAAATTCTGCTTATCTTCTGCTATCGTTCGAATCGCTGAACTGTCGAACATATAACTCAAATATTCAGTATCGCAATATCTAACTCTACTGTAGCAGTAGTACTTCACAATTACAATACTCGCGTAATTTGCTTAAAGCGTGTTAAAATCAAACTGATTCATTATTCCTCAGTTTGCGCTGCTTTTATACTCTCGGATACCCTCGTTTACCCATTTCCCCTAAGGTCTAGACCAGTGGTTCTCAGCTAAATAAAAAAAGTAAGGCGCGATAACCTCCGAAGAGATCTAAAGCCGAGCTTCTTTTCCATTTTGCATCGTTCTCCTCTTGATTTTCCCTAAAAATTGGCCGAACGGGACCTACATGTTTTATGCCGACTCCGAACGGCGTCTGCAAGGCAGATGAATTTTCACTGAGACCTTTTCATGGCAGAAATACACTCGGAGCGCTTGCCAAACACTGCCGAGGGGCGACCCCGCTTAAAAGAAGTTTCTTCTAATTGAAAAACCTATTTCTAAAATTTGTTGATGTTGCTTTGCCCGGGGTGTGAACCCAGGGCATACGGTGTGATAGGCGGAGCACGCTACAATCACACCACGGCGGTAGTCAGCTATTGAAACAATTATTCAAACTCACTTCACGTATATTATTATTCTCTTCCGTTTAGTCGTCGCTGAACAAGCAGAGTAGCAACATCGAAGGAGGCTATTGCTTATTTGCGCATTTGCAAAAAATATTTTGCAAACAAACGCTCATGCGCAGAATGGTTTAATATTAACAATTTACTTTGTTCACATTTTTCACTCAAGCAATAAAGTAGTATTTCTACGGCATATTTACGAATTATTTTTTAAGTGCTAACAGACATAAAAATGTTGTGCGAGTCTCTTTGTAGACATAACAAAGGCATTTGAAATGGTCGGCCAATAGTATTGTAATAAGCAAGGTTAGCTCCGCAGGTTTTCGTGGTAACATTATTAATTGGTTTACGTCATATCTAAAGAATAGAGTTCAGAGAGTTGAAGTTGAAAATAATCCAAGTGAACCCAGGCTATAACCCTGGGTGTTCCACAGGGTTCGGTTCTTGGACCAATCTTATTTTTAATATACAATAATTCAATATTGGCGACCACCGTGGTGTGGTGGTAGCCTGCTCTGCCTACCACACCGTATGCCCTGGGTTCACACCACGGACAAAGCAACATCAAAATTTTAGAAATAAGGTTTTTCCATTATAAAAAATTTTTCTAGGCGGGGAAGCCCCTCGGCAGTGTTTGGCAAGCGCTTCGGGTGTATTTCTGCCATGAAAAGCTGGCAGTTTTCTGTATAGCCCAGTTGTGTTATCTTTCAATTAATAACCATACTTCCCCTATTTTATCAATTCTCGTGTTTCTGTAGCTTTATATAAAATAAAGTTTATTATAAAAATGTTTTGTCTATATCCAAACTGCTTAGTACAAAGTGAATAGTATCCCTTCGTGGCATGCTGGCTTTGCCCATATGAAGTGCGCTGGTTTGTCAGCAAGAGGGGTTGACGCACTTAATGATAACGATAAGGTAGTGCGTTGGGATCGTTTGAAATGTAGGCCTACCAAAATTGATCTTTTCAAGGTTTTCAAACAGGCCGGAGACGGGTTCACTGAAATAGGCAGAGAGATTTCCGCTTTGTCCGAGAAATTTATGCATTATGAAAGCTTATTTAAGTCTTTCAAACACTCAAATGTCAACATTCAAGATGATAATCATAGGTCTATCGTGGTTTCCGCTCCGACTATGGATGCCATTCCCAAAGTCCTTCCACCCCCAGTTCATCCAGTCCCACCTGTGGAATTAATAAATCTGTCCTCACCGAGTCCTTCAGCAGTGCAACCATCGACATCGATGGCTAATTCAACTGTTTCTACTGTTCCCTCCATAAAAAGGAACCAGATTTCCCACAACCCCTCTACGGAATCGGATCCGCCGGCTAATAGATTGATTACTGTCCCCATTAAAAAGTCGATTTTAGTGACCAGATTCGAGAGAGACACTACAGAAGAGGACCTGAAGTCGTACATCATAAATAAACTTAAATCTGAAAATGTGACTATTCGTAAATTTAATTTTATTATCCTAGAGACATTTCGTCATTTTGGATTGACGTATCCTTTATCGCGCTCAACGCTTTTATTTAATTGTCCGATCAACGTCCTAGATTGATGAGGAGTGTGACGACTAGTACCTAGGACTTACCTAATTATTTTCTAGCTTTTAGTATTATTATTACTTCATGTAAGTATTGTTTTCAATAAAACGGTTTAACTTAAACAATTTTTTTAAATTATTTTATTACCACATTAGTTAGACCGATACTAGAATACGGATCAATAGTCTGGAATCCGCGATATCAAGTTCATGCAGATAGACTAGAGTCAATACAGAAGCAATTTTTACTTTTTTCTTTAAGGAATTTTCATTGGGACTCTGGGTATAATCTTCCACCTTATACTAGTCGGTTAAAGCTTATCAATCTTCCAACTCTCGCAGGTCGCAGAGAAATGCTAGGCGTATTATTCATGGCTAAACTACTGAATGGACTGATTTCTAGCCCCTTACTTTTGAACGAAGTAAACTTCAATGTTCCATCACGACCGTCAAGGCCTTACAAACCTCTTCTTTTGAGGCAGTGCAGAACTAATTTCGAATTACATGAACCTTTTCGGTGTTTGTGTCATGATTTTAAATCTCATTCGAACTCGTTTGATATAACAGATTCACTTTTTACTATAAAGAAAACTATCCTATCCTATCTTAACTCGTAACAAAATAAAATTAAAAAAAAATTGCATATAAAATGTTCACTTATTTAACAATGTAGTATATGTATTATTTCCAACTGTTATATATAATCTCAGCTGATGATATTTATTCTGTAGCTGAGCAGTTTTAGATCCAAACGTTTAACAAACCTCCGCGTCTCAACAAATCGGCAAAAACAAAATCCGTGCGTCATGCGGATGCGCCCCTCATGTCGGTTGGGCGGGCTTTGGAGGGTAGTTATCGGTTGGGTTTATTATTATTATTATTATATTCTTACATACATATTTACTTTAAACTTTACGTACTTACATATCTACATACAAATCGACACAAATATGTACCTTCATATTTGTGTTCATTTGCGTCGTCTATGGGAAATGCAGTATCAGCAAATTTGCCTAAATTCAAATTTAGTTTAGTCGCGCGGTGCACACAGACATCTGTATTAAATCGTCGGAATTGCGTGCCGCTTTGGGTTGATTAAAGTTTAGACTCATTTTGTCACAGGGTGCCACATTAAATGGTTTACCCATTTGGCATTGCAATTGCTGGCTGTTTACACTACATCTCCCTTTTTTTCAGAATGCTTATGCATTTGCATGAGCATTCTATTTTAATTTACATTTTTATTTAGTTAAATGTAAATAAATTAATTCTATATTTTGTATTTTATGTTTAAAAGTTGAAAATTTACTTATTCTATTAATTTAAGTCTATTTTTGTGTATTACTTTTTATTGTTTAGATATCGCTATTTTCTATGTTATTGGAAAATTTTTGCTTATCATTATTTCCTATTCTAGACGGGATTAAAGTGTAATTATTTTTACTATCGATATTTTTCCTCTATAGGGCCCTTTGTATCTACTATCTAACTTATGGCCTGCTTCATTTTTTACTAACACTAACAGCCCTATTCTGTGCACTTGACAAATTCACCATCTTGTTGATTTGTCAAGTTTGATAATTTATCAAGTAATGGCTATTCTATGTAAAAAATAAAAATAAGTCAAACGCTCTTGATAATTTTAATTTATACGGATAAACTTAAATTAGAATTCTGTTATTGTGCGATCGAGAGAAAATGGAAGATTTATTACTTTTGCTATTATTGTGGGAAGATCCTCTGGGGATTTTGGGGGTAATTTCAGGACGGTTTTGGGGACTCCCGCGGGGCCATTTGGGGGACATTCCGGAATGGTTTTGGGGTTTCCATTGGGTGCTCCCGGGGTCATTTGGGGTCGTGCCTGTGTCGTTTTGGGGACTCCCTCGGGGTCATTTGGGGATCATTCCGGTGCAGTTTTGGGGACTCCCTCGGGGTATTTGAGGGTCGTTCCGGGATGTTTATGGGGACTCTCTCGGGGTCGTTTAGGGGTAATTTTGGCATGGCTTTGGGGACTACCGCGGGGTCATTTGGGGATCATTACGGGGAGGTTTTGGGGAGTCCCTCGGGGTCATTTGGGGATCATTCCGGGACGGTTTTGGGGACTCCCTCGGGGCCATTTGGGGGACATTCCGGGATGGTTTTGGGGACTCCATCTACTCCTGGCGTCATTTAGGGGTCGTTCCGGTATCTTTTTGGGGACTCTCCCGAGGTCATTCCGGAATGGTTTTGGGGACTCCCTCGAGGTTATTTGTGGGTTATGTCCCCCAAATGACCCCCAGAGAGTCTCCAAAAATATCTCGGAACGACCCCTAAATGACCCCGGGAGGACCCGATGGAGTCCCCAAAACCATCCCGGAATGGCCCCCAAATGACCCCGGGGGAGTCCCCAAATGGATCCCGGAATGACCCCCAAGTGACCCCGAGAGGATCCCGAGGGAGTCCCCAAAACCATCCCAGAATTCTCCCAAATGACTCCGAGGGAGTCCTTAAATACATCCCGGCACGACCCAAATTCACCCTGGGAACACCCCGAGGGAGTCGCCAAAACCACCCCGGAAAGACCCCGAGGAAGTCCCCATAAACATCCCGGAACGACCCCTAAATGACCCCGATGGAGTCCCCAAAATCATCCCGGAAGACACCCAAATTATTCCGAGAGTCCCCAAAAATATCCCGGAACGACCCCCAAATGCACCCGATGGGGACCCCAAAACAATCCCGCAATGTCCCCCAAATGACCCCGAGGGAGTCCCCAAAGCCCTGCCGAAATTACCCCCAAAAAAACCCAGCGGATTATTTTTTCCTATTCCAATTTCGGGGTTAGAAGCATAAAATGAGACATATCGCTCCAATTGTTCATGCGTAGCACGTTCCACTTTTGATTTCTTTGACAAAACTATGATTTTAAAATATTTGTTATAAAAAATTAAGAACAATATTTAACTCTTACGTTTTTTCCATTTCGCGATTGTTGCACTAAACCGTTGATTTAAATGAAAATAAAATACAGTCCATTAAAATAATAATTTATAAAATAAAAAAAAATAATAAATTTAAAAAATGCCTGCTTGCAGTGGGCGAACCCGCAACCCCAAACGTGTGAGTCGGGTACCTACGTCATCCACTGTGCCACCACTCATACACTTAAGAGCACATCAAATTACTCACTTATAACTCACATTAAACTGCTCGCCCTCAACTGCCCCACGCTTAGCTAATTTAGTTCACCGCAATATGGTGAAAATCACAGGTCGTAGAGCTTTTTAGAGTTGTCAAGCTATGCACAGAATAGAAATATTTGTCAACTTGATAAAAATCTTGATTACTTGTCAACTTATTGACAATTTGGCAAGTACACAGAATAACCCCGTAAATCTCCTATATTTATTTCCTTACTCTGAATATTTCTATCATAATGCTACTTTTGTCTTTTATTAGCTTCTTGTACTAATCTATTAGCTCTTTGTTGTGCTATTTGTAACCTATATTTAATTTCTTTATCATAAGCTTCAAGCCTGTGTTTTCTAGTAAAATTCGTAAGTCTGTTTTTCCAAAAATTAGTTCAAACGGGCAATAACAATGAACTGCAGATGGAATTGTATTGTAACAATATGCAAAATACTTGAGATATTCATCCCAATTGTCCCTATCAATGGATATGTATGAACGCACATATTCATTAAATGATTTGTGGTTACGTTCCACTGTGCCTAAAGTTTGATGGTGATAGGGTGTTGCAGTTTTATGTTTTATTTTTAGAAGCTTGTATAATTCCTCAAATAAAATATTTTTGTACTCGCTTCCCATATCCGTTATTATTGTTTTCATGCACCCATAAATTAGGATAAAATTCTCAAATATAGCTTTGGCTATTGTTTCTGCATGTTTTCTAGGTATTGGTATTGCAACCAAATACTTAGTCAG
>JARSSU010014658.1:0-37009 GCA_029619165.1 Eurosta solidaginis | reverse complement strand
ACGTTCTGTGCTCGTGCCCTGCACTAGCCAGGCTAAGACTCCAGCTATTAGGAGTGATACAGCTGTCAGATCTAGAAGCAGCAAGTGGCTTAAGTCCTAGGAAGCTTCTAGTATTTGCCAAGAGGACGGAGTTATTTTATAACATAGGTCCTGGTTTTTGATAGGGTTTTAAGTTGGTCGTTAAAACAAACTTCTGGTGACACTACGGACTCAATCAGTCTTTGTGAAGTCCTCATGGACCGGCCAGTTCAACCTACCTACCGGTCTCTAGTCCACTACTCCGAAAAGAAGTATCCCAAAAACCTGATAGTATAGGCAAGAAAATAGCAAAGTGCGCAGTCGCAGCCTTTCAGAGAAAAACTAAAAACGAATACTCGGGTGCTTATGCAGCTATCTTGGAAATTTTTTAATTTTGTCTTCATCATCCAAGTTCGCACAAAATGAACAATTCAACCTTCTTTAGTACACAAAAAATTAAAATGAATACATGGCGCGATATACCTCTTAGGAGGTTATGGCCGAGCTTCTCTTCCAATTTACGGCGTTCTTTTTTTAAATAAAAAATTTTCGGGACGCTACCTACTTACATGTCGACCTCGACCGGTATCTGCAAGCATATGAATTATCGCTAAGAAGCTTTTCATAGCAGAACTACCCTGGAAGTGTTTGCCAACTGAGGAGCGACCTCACTTAGACAAGTTTTTTCTAGTATATAAAGATATACCTTTTCAGGAAGAAAAAGCCGATACAGAAAAAGCCGCGAAAAAAGAATAGACAGACGGCCTTCGAGTTTGGTTTCCCCACAAAACTTATACGACTGTGCACAATGATGTTGAGCAACACCTCCAGCTCAGTCATAATTGGGAAGGACCTCGCCGAGCCGTTCGAAACTAAACTAATTACTGGCGTATGCTGACGACACCGACATCTTCAGTTCCTTATACTCCACACTGGAAAAAGAAGTGAAAAATATGGGTTTAATGATAAATGACATCGAGCAAACAGTCAGCGCATTTGAGCCTTGGCAACCGCGCGACTGCTAGCAGCCATAATTTCGAGATAGTGAAAGACTTCGTTTACTTGGGAACCAGCATTAACGCTAACAACTAGATCAGCTCTGAAAGGTAGGCCTTTGAAAAGTAAAGTTCTATCTCGCCAAAAGAAAATCATGCTCTACAAGTCATGTGAGGAATTTATTTATGGAGTGCCTATTCGATCAGATGTCTGTAAGCTGCCCAGCTTTCTAAGTATTTAACAGAAATTGTTTATCATTTCGTTTCTCTCCTTTATGCGAATTGTTCCTGCACGACTGCATTTATAATGTTCTGGTTACATAAGCAGATATCCCATGACAGTTCTGAGCGCGGTGTTTTCACAGGCCTACAGCTTCCTCCAGTGTGTTACTTTTAAGCGTAGCGACAAATTTGTCGTTCGGTGCAGTTGGTCATAGTGCAGGGAAGTCGTAAAAAACTCAATCATTTAGATATAAAAACCAAGTAGCTGCATCGAAGGTAGGACACATCTTTCGCGGGTTTACTCGTGGCTATTTTCATCGTCTAAATTATCATGTCGTGGGAGTGACTTGCGTTCTTCATCTCATTTGGCATTTAACCGTTTAAACGGTTTTGAGTGTCCAATATTTGGTGCTATTCACTTTTATGCCACGCTACCTGGCGTACTTGGTCCTTCCAACAGAATGGGGTCCTCCCTCTTCCACTGTTCCAACATACATAATACGCTGTGATTGTCAAAATGGCAAAAACATAACTACCTCTGTCAAAGCATCGATTATCTACCGTGAGCTTTAAACTCACCATAACAATTTTTGCATAAAATCAGAGAAAACGAAAAATCACGATAAAATGTGCTTCCTCATACGAAGTTTATCTTGTGTTGTTGTTTAAATACCATCAAAACTGACAGGCATACAAAATATTTTTTTGACATTTTTTGACATTTTTCGAATTTTTTTCTCTTTTTTTTAAACTCAATATTAATCAATACATTTTTATTGTGTTTTCGTGTGAGCCCACAGGCAGCTTTTCATTTCATTTTCTCCCTTATCATTGAGTTTGTTGGCTTACGATTTTGATATTTGCTCTTCGTAGTTGTTGTTGTAGTTTACTCATTTTTTTTTATTTTTTTTAAATTGCTTTTCTACTTTTGTGGCATCTGTTTGTTAGGAACACCACAACCATGGTTGACTTATCCCAACGTTGACATCTGCAGCTGCTCCTGTTTCTGCCATTTTGCCAGTTTACGGCTGCTTGCGCTCCTATCCTAGGATAATTCAGTGATATAAATAAGGCGGATTAAAATGCTTAGCTTTGCTGTTAGATGCATACATCTGCGTGCATGTATGTATGTACGTTAGGGTGGGTCGATTAGTATGGACGAAAGTTAACCGATATCGCGACATCGATTTTTCGGTAGGATTTGGGTTCAGGAAAAAAAGTTCCACTACGCATACCCAAAAAAATAAATTTCGAACCTGCGAAATTTTATTTTTTTGACTTTTTTCGACTTTGATTTTTAAGGTTTTTTTCATGACATACTAAAAAAATTTTCATATGTATACCCTGTCCGACCCAAAAATGTGTAAATATTTTTTTTCACAATTTGTTTATGTTTTAAAAAAAATTTTTCTACTTACTATCCCAAAAATAAAATCCAATTTTCCAATTATAGAACAATTTATATTACCATATTTCAGGCAAATCGAATAGGACGTATGTAAATAAGTATGTGGGTATTATTAATTCATGTCTTTATTTCGGCTTCGCATGCATATTTATCAGTTTTGCCAGGTTGATGCGACTAAATCGACTATCACAATGAAAATTACTTTAAAGCTTTCAGCAACAGCTTTCATTTGATATCCATAATACACACACATTCTAGGGGTATCCGGGTCCATGTTTTGGCCTATATCTCGAGACCCTAGTCACCCAGCGGTGTAAAACTTACTCTGTACTAAAGCATCAGCAAACAGCTTCAATTTGATACCCATAATGTAAAAACACTATCTACGCATTCACGGGCCCACGTTTTGGCCTATATCTCTAGACCCTGTGCGTCGATCCTGAATTTTCTTTGCTATAAACCTCACGGAGACCATTCCAACGAATGCAAAACCATGGAAATCGGTTCGTGCGCTCTGGAGTTATAGCGTCAGGAAGGAAAACCCGACTTATTTTAATATTATAGATGAAAATTTTTTTAGTAGGTCATGAAAAAAACCTTAAAAATCAAAGTCGAAAATAAGTAAAAAAAATAAAATTTCGCAGGCTCGAAATTTATTTTTTTGGGTATGCGTAGTGGAACTTTTTTTCCTTAGCCCAAATCCTATCGAAAAATCGGTGGCGCGATATCGGTTAATAAATCGACACAGTCTAATGTATATGTACATATGGTCTAATGCACCCATACCGCTGAGCATTCCTTCGAAGTTTCCCTTGTCGTCTGGTAAATTTTCCGTTGAGCATTTTTAATGCTTTCCTATTATTTAGTACTCTCAAGCGAAGCGTCTGAATGAATGGTATATTTTATGTTTACATCTTGCTTGGATTTTGTTCACTTACTTAATCGCAAGTTAATATATGTGACCCGGCCTATGAAAAGGTGGCTTATGATTCAATAAAGAAAAAGCTGTTAAAGGTAAGCAATGCATTTTTCAGTTTCTTAGTAGGTTTTTCTTTTGCATTATTTTTTTTAGTCATAAACCACCTTTTTATAAGACGGGTCACATATGTACATACAAACGCTAAAAAAATATTTCAAGGACACAGTGTGAAGTAATAGAGCGCCTGTACAAGCAAGAACAATAACAGTGGTATGTAAATCTACGTTCAGAGCAGTAACGGATCTACGGAGGGGAACTGGGGGAGAGTTCTTTTAGCGACTCTCATGCAGATGCCAAGCGCTCACTCTCCAAGATTGTTCGTCGACCACTGCTCCTAAGCGCTAGACCAATTTTCAATGCTGCACGGTATTGCGGCATGGCTCTCTTAATCCCTCTAATAGGAGCTTTTCTTTAATCATCTGTTTTGGTTGGATTTACATACTATTCCATAACAAACCTCGTTGATTTGCCATAACGAACCTCGTTGATATTTCTACTAATACGACTCTGTCCTCCTCCTCTCCTCCTTGCTATCAACACAAAGTATCCGGAAGTTTGTGTTAAAATACAGCGGGATATATCCTCTAACTGCAAATCATCCAATAGTCGCAGTTCTTGTTCGCCGAATTCCCATCGCCCCCTAATAGGCAGAACTTTGTAGGAATACCCTAAAGCTCGCAGGTACATATTCAGACGCAATGGAGTAGGCTAAGCCATCGCACCATGGGCAAGGTGCCTACCCTAGAGAAACCCTTGAGTTAGCTAGTAGTAACAACAAATGAGTTCAACAATATAATGAAATTTTCCATACATTTTATATGGTGTCTACAAATGTGGACTATCGCCGATAACATATTGTTTTTTCAAGTAGGGGTCAGAAAAATAACATTTCGGATAATTTTATGCACTTAATCGTCTGATGCTCGGTTTCCATTGCGAGTGACTAGATTTGAACCTTGCCAATTTGGTCGATAGTATAAAGTTTTACTGCTCATTTGCGTTTAATCGTTGAAAGTGAAGAGGGTTAAATTTTAGTCAACTTCAGCTGTAGTTTAAACTCGCAATAAAAACCGCGTCTTAGAATAGATAACACTGGATCACAAATTCCAATTTTTTTTCTGCACCAGAGACACCATTAAGAAATTCCTATGTAAAATCACCCCCTGATTCCGAAAATCAAGGTTATTTTTAATTCTGTGGCAACGTTTTTTGAGATATCTATGAATTACCGTTTTTTTCAAAAAAAAACAAAAAAGGTCGACTTAATCATATTGTGACGAATATTAGCAACACTAATGGATGCTATCATCTCTAAGCCGTAACGAAGCAGTCACTTGTATCTACATAAACAAATCAATCATTATGTCTACACATATGTACATACAGCAGCGGAGAGTTACTCACAAAAGTATGCAATCATCAGCAAAGTGGTTCTCACACATACACATGCATATATCTTGGGATACTCACAAAAGTATGCAATCATCGGGCATATTGCTATGCGAGAACCTATAAAAGTGCATCTGTAGTTTATAGCTGGTAAGCAAGTAGTGAATTCTAGGAACGCCTAGAAATATGCAAACGAGGAAACCGATGAGAATAAAAGCAGCACCAGCTGAGCCATGGGCAATCAGTTTGATTTAGTCACGCGATTGGTTGTGAAGTGTTATTGTGAAGTTCTTTCAAGTAGTCTAATAAATACCATTTTTGCATTATTGAATATTGGAGTTATTTATTTAACAGTTTAGTGATTCGAACGTCTAGCAGAAGGTTTGGAATAAGCGAAATTTCCCTAAAGCCGTTAAAATATATATCTCAAGAACGAATTGAGCAATTCCAAAACGGCTTGAAGCTTTTAAAAGGTAATAAAATTTGCTACAAACTGTACATACAACACTTTTTGCTTGGCCCTGCAGATTCAAAGATAATGAATAATCACTATAGATTTTTTCAATTTTTTTTTGTAAAAATATAAAAAAATTCGTACTTTGCGAGGAAGGATCTCGAAAACTTTTTATTTTTTTATCCATATATCCATTTAATACTTAAGTACCCTACTGGTACATATGTGTTAGTATTCGTATATCAGTTATTTAGCAGGTAGATTTTCGAAGGGTTATTACTAACAAAAAACTGTTAGTGTCGTTTTCTCAAACACAGGTACATTTCAAGCAAGAGCATATTTTTAAAGCATGTAGTGTTTTCTTTGTAGAACTAGGGAACCTTTTTGTCTAGGTTTTGAATTTTTACTTGATCTAAGTATGAATAGTAGTACATGCGCCTTGTTCCTTCATAATATCTGCAAGGCTCGCCGGACACTGTTCAGTTTATAATTGCAGTTTATAACACGTCATTTACTGAAAAATATAATATGAATAAAAGGGCGCGAGCGTTTGAGTGTACAAATGATCCAGATATGTTCTGTTTTATCTGCGGTCAATTTATAGTTAAAAGGATGCGACGTGTGTGTTTCAAATCCTTTGAAAATTACATACTATAAGTATTTTGGAATTGAGCCTAAAAACAATGAAAGACCATGGACACCGAATACTATGTGCACCACATGTCGAGCCGAATTGATATTTTCGGAAACCGGAGCAAAAAGTTGCGTTGTTCAAATTAGGAATTTGCTCCCTTTAATGCATAGCTGACTAATTTCTGAAACTATATATTTAGGCGACATATGAAATTTATTACATCAATGAAGTGGAGGGAACCAGCTTGCCATTCAACGGACTGCTATACTTGTACTACGAAAGTACTTGGGGTTGAAAGTCAAGAAATGTAACCTATGCGAGCATATCTACAGTGTCATTACCGGAACTAAATTCAACGGAAGCTACATTGCCAGAATCAAATTTAACTTTAGTTCCGGCTCCAGTTTCATTGTCAACAGCAGTATCTATTTACCCGGCATCATGTTGTACTGGATTTCAAACGGAAAACTAAAGAAACTCTTTGTCACAAGCACAACTCAATGATTGGATAAGGGATTTGGAATTTTCAAAGGAAAAGGCCGAACTAAACGCCTCTCGTATGCAAAAATTTATATTAGTTTCTTCCGATGTTAAGGTAACATATTATAGAACTCGTTACGAACAATTTTCCAAGTAGTATACGAAGGATGACAGTGTTTGTTACTGCAAAGACATTGCTCGTATATTCAAAAAGTTAGGTGAACCAAATCATTCAAAAGAGCGGCGATTGTTCACAGACGGAAATAAATTAAGTTTAAAGGTCGTATTATTGCATATTAGCAACCAAAAGCCATCTATCCCGATCGCGCATGCAGTAAGATAATGGAAAAATTGCTCAAATTAATCAAATACGAAGAACATGATTGGAAAATATGTGCCGATCTTAAAGTCATTGGAATGCTATGTGGTCTGCAAAGTGGATACACAAAATACTGTTGCTTTCTATGCTAATGGGATAGCCGAGCTCGTCAAGACCACTACATCATAAAGGATTGGCCAGAACGAATCGAGTTTCAAGTTGGGGTGGATAACATAAAATACTCCCCAAAGAAGTCAAGGCTTTGGACAAAGAAGGCGAAGCTTTTCGTCATTTGAGGACAATCTTTCCAGAGATTTCAGAAGCAAAAATAAAGGAAGGGATTTTAGTGGGACCGCAAATAAGGAAAATGATGACCAATCACCATTTCAAAGAACTATTGTCACCAGTGGAGGCAGCAGCGTGGGTTCTTTTGAAAAGGTCGTTTTACTTCTTTTTTAGGCAAACACAAAGTCCTAACTATGAGATGATAGTGAACGACTTAATCAACAACTATGCGGAAATAGGTAAATAAAAAAAAACATATTTAAGACAGTTTTCTCAGTTAACTTTAAAACCTATCTGCCCGATAAACAAAAAATATGTACGAAAATTTTTAAATTTACATGAGAATATATAGCCCTAAATCTGCATTCATCCGTCCAGTTCGGAACAAAAAAGAACGAGAAAATGGAAGCAAAAATTTTTTTCTGAATTGAAAGATAAATCCAGGCTAAACAAATTATATACTAATGTGTCACCTATGTATTTATCTAATATACTTTTTTATTTTCTTTCAGGAGTAAATATGTCTTTAAAAATTAATTTTTTACACTCCCATTTAAATTTTTTCCCGCAATATCTTGGGGGACAAAAGTGACGAACATGGCGAAAGGTTTCACCAGCAAATGAAAATTATTCAAAGTCGGTATCAAGGATTCTGGGATGTCGCTATGATGGGTGATTACTGTTGGTTTCTCATAAGAGAAATCGATTTTAATCTAAATAAGCGTCAAAACAAGACAAGAAACCTTTTTTTTTATTAAAAAATAAGATCATAAATATAGTTAAGACAGAATCATATGCTATTATTTGTAGGGTACTTAAATTTTACTATATGGATATATTTATTTGAATGCTTATAACTATTGCATTAGTTCATCGATTTTGTTGAATGAAAGCATATTTGTTTTTGTAATAAAACACAGCTTAGAGAGAAAAAAACCTGCAAAAACATAAAAAGTTTTCGAGATCCTGCTTCGCAAAATACAAATTTTTTTTATATTAAAAAAAAATTGAAAAAATCCGAAATTATTGTTCGTTATACTAAAATCTGCAGGGCCTCGCAAAAAGTGTTGTATGCACAGTTTATAGCGAATTTTAGTGCCTTTTAAAAGTTTTAAAACGTTTTGGAATTACTCAATTCGTTCTTGAGATATATACGATTAAGTGGACCCAATTTTTTATTTTTTTTTGAAAAAACGCTTATTCGTAAATATCTCAAAAACGTTATCACAGAATTAAAAATAACCTTGATTTTCGGAATCAGACGGCGATTCTACATAGGAATTGCATAAGCCAGTGCTATTAAATTCTATCCTATGGGTCGACTGTCCGTGTATAGTCTTCGGTGATGAGTTTCTTCACAAGTGACGCAGTGTTGAATATGCTGGAGCCCTTTACGGCAAACGCAGCAAATACATATAAACATTAAGAAAGAAGCTAACTCAAGTATTTGGAGGGTAAGCCTTTCTAGACCAGAAATAAGGTTGAAAATTTTTATTTCACTCATCGTAGGCTTAGAGGTGCCCCAACGCAACTAAACTTTGAAAAAGACGGTAGGTACAATTTTTTTTTGGCATTGCTTTACTTTCGCTTGTTGTTATTGTGCTCATTGATTTCAGAGCCTGCTGATTTTCGTGGCCTACTATGTGCCTGTAAAACTCTTACTTATACACTTGATTAAAAACATACTTACCTACTTATTTAATTGGCGCTTAACCGTCTAAACGGTTATGGCCGAAAATAAATGTAAGGCGCGATAACCTCCGAAGAGATTTTAGGGCGAGCTTCTTTTCCAATTTGCGTCGTGCTCCTTTTTAATTTTTCCTACAATTTGGCGGGACGGGACCTACTTGTTTTATGCCGAATCCGAACGGCATCTGCGAGGCAGATGAGTTTTCACTGAGAGCTTTTCATGGCAGAAATACATTCGGAGTGCTTGCCAAACACATTGAAAAACCTTATTTCTAATATTTTGATGTTGCTTTGTCCGGGGTGTGGACCCAGGGCATTCGGTGTGGTAGGCAGAGCACGCTACCATCACACCACGGTGGCCGCCGAATTAAAAATTTAATTAAAAACATACTATTATCAACAAAAAACTGTTTAACATCATTTAAAATTTGTTGTTTTTAGTTATAATATGTAATTTTACTAAAGTTGTGTATAATAAAAAAGAAATAAAATAAATATGTAAATAATGAGCTTTGTAAAACTGCGATTATTTTGCTCAACTTCTAGGGTCCGGGGTCGCCTCCAAATGCCATCCTACGAAAATAATATTTGGTGGTTTGGTTAATTCTTATAAAGACAATATTTCATTGCTAGGCCATTAAAATTCATAGGGTATCCTACGCCCTGGTAAATATTTTTAAGCTCTGGGAAAGTCTCTAGTTTGCTTTTGATGAAGACGTGGCAACCATGGGCCGTTATATTTCAACACACAATTTTTCACAATTATTCTATTACAGGTCTCCTTGTACGAAACGCCATTCGTTTCTTTTATTCCGTTGCCAGATATATTTATAACATTTACCAACTCATGGCAATGCAATCTAAAGTAGCAACCACCAGCCAATGCATAACATGATTAGGTCAAACGTATAAATATGCGCAAATATACGAGAGACATTAAACAGGAAAACACACATGTATGGGCAAATATTATCATTGTTCTTATACTACGTACATATGCATTTCCATCTGATTATATGTAAGTGTGTACATGAATTGACTCTCTTAATAATATTGTATTATCGTCTCAATGTCTGCCACTCAAATATTGAAGATGCCATTGTATATGAAATGGTTTATTTGTATTGGGGCGGTCCTTAAATTAACTCTGATACAAGAATAAACTACCTGGGCGACCGAGCTTTGCTCGGGAACTTTTCGTTGTGCTGGCAACGTTTCTGTTTTTTTAATTTCGAATAGGTGGCAACCTTAAATGACAACCCTACTCAAAAATGTCCCTATTGTAATGCGGAGTGAAATACCTTTCGTTTGATACCCATATCGGCATAACTCATGCAATTTTTTTTAATTTCGAGTAGGTGGCAACCCTAAATGGCAACTCTACTCAAAAATGTCCCTATTGTAATGCGGAGTGAAATACCTTTCGTTTGATACCCATATCGGCATATCTCATGCAATTTTTTTAATTTCGAATAGGTGGCAACCCTAAATGGCAACCCTTCTCAAAAATGTCCCTATTGTAATGCGGAGTAAAATACCTTTCGTATGATACCCATATCGGCATATCGCATGCAATTTTTTTTCATTTCGAATAGGTGGCAACCTTAAATGACAACCCTACTCAAAAATGTCCCTATTGTAATGCGGAGTGAAACACCTTTCGTTTGATACCCATATCGGCATATCTCAAGTAATTTTTTTATTTCGAATAGGTGGCAGCCTTAAATGAAAACCCTACTGAAAAACGTCACTATTGCAATGCCGAGTGAAATGCCTTTCGTTTGATACCCATATCGGCATATCTTATGCAATTTTTTTAATTTCGAATAGGTGGCAACTCCAAATGGCAACCCTACTAAAAAATATTCCTATTGTAATGCGGATTGAAATACCTTTCGTTTGGTACCCCTATCGGCATATCCCATGCATTCTTTTAATTTCGAATAGGTGGCAACCCTAAATGGTAACCCTACCCAAAAATGTCCCAATTGTAATGCGGAGTGAAATACCTTTCATCTGATACACATATCGGCATATCTCATGCAATATTTTTTTTTAATTTCGAATAGGTGGCAACCTTAAATGCCAACCCTACTGCAAAATGTCCTTATTGTAATGCGGAGTGAAATACCTTTCGTTTGATACCCATATCGGCATATCTTATGCAATTTTTTTAATTTGGAATAGGTGGCAACCCTAAAAGGAAACCCTGCTCAAAAATGTCCCTATTGCAATGCGGAGTGAAATACCTTCCGTTTGATACCCATATCGGCATACCTCATGTAATTTTTTTTTAATTTCGAATAGGTGGCAACCTTAAATGCCAACCCTACTGCAAAATGTCCCTATTGTAATGCGGAGTGAAATACCTTTCGTTTGATACCCATATCGGCATATCTTATGCAATTTTTGTAATTTCGAATAGGTGGCAACCCCAAATGGCAACCCTACTCAAAAATATTCCTATTGTAATGCGGAGTGAAATACCTTTCGTTGATACCCATATCGGCATATCCCATGCATTTTTTTTAAATTTCGAATAGGTGGCAACCCTAAATGGTAACCCTACTCAAAAATGTCCCTATTGTAATGCGGAATAAAATAGCTTTCATCTGATACACATATCAGCATATCTCATGCAGTTTTTTTTTAATTTCGAATAGGTGGCAACCTTGTGAAACATTCTGAGTGGCAACACCTAGGTAGAAAGTCTTAGAAGGTGATGCGTCATCGCTGTGCCAAATTTCATTTAAATCGGTTCAGCCGTTCCCGAGAGCGTTCGGCTATACAAACAAACAAGAATTGCTCGTTTAAAGTAATAAGATAAAAAACAAGTAAGGCAGGCTAAGTTCGGGTGTAACCGAACATTACATACTGCCAAATTACATCTTCCAAAACGTTTAAATTACCTTCTTTTAAAATTGGGCGGTGCCATGCCCATTGACGAAAATTTTACTAATTTTCTATTCTGCGTCATAAGGTCAACCCACCTACCAAGTTTCATCGCTTTATCCGCCTTTGGTAATAAATTATTGCACTTTTTCGGTTTTTCGAAATTTTCAATATCGAAAAAATGGGCGTGGTTATGGTCCGATTTCATTCATTTTAAATAGAGTTCTGAGATAAGTGCCTAGGAACTCACATACCACATTTCATTAAGATACCTCAAAATTTTCTCAAGTTATCGTGTTCAAGGACAGACAGACGAACGGACGGATATGGTTAAATGAATTTCTTTTTCCGTCCAGATAATTTTGATATATAGAAGTCTATATCTATCTCGATTAGTTTATGCCGATTCCAGGACAGACAAAGTCCTCCGCTGTTCCGAATTTACATTTGCGAACACTGACGTATTTCCCATGGTTTGAATATCTTGATCTCATTCACCACAATATCAATCAAGATTTGTCCATATCCTCCCACTTGGATATGTCCGTCTTGTGGTCAATGCTCTGCTCCCATAGAGCCAACGTATTTTCAGGTAATTTTGTCGAACATAAATAGGTAATAATCGCATCCCAATTTGAAACATCGATCTGATGTGTTTTTAAAGATGCCAAGCAATTATTTATGTCGCGCTGTAAGTTTTGATAGAGCTGCCGCACTCGCTATCTATCTTTTTTAGATTAAACAAAATTTGTAGTTGTGAGTTCACGAGAATCCGTTTATTCTCGTATCTCTCACATAGGTTTTTCCAGGCTGTTTCGAAGCCTTCATTTGTCAAGGGACATTTCTTGACGATGCCTTTGCCTCACCTTGAGTTTTCTGATTGAGGTGGAACAACTTTTCTACCGGGCTTAGGCGACTGTTGTTTTTGTGTATGGCTGTGAACAGGTCACGAAACGTGGCCAAGATAGGTAGTCGCCCTTGAACACCTCAGTATCACAAGCTGGCAGGCGGATACTATGTTCGCGGCGCACGTTCTCCCTCAGGTTGACTGCCCTATCTTTTCCTCCTTCACTTTAGTTTGAATTTCAGCCATGTTCGACATGCATCTCAGGAATACGGCATATGCCGCTTTATGCTTGATCTTGACCGCTGCAATTTTCTTAGCATCGAGCGTGTCAGAGCCAAGCAATTCCTCGAGGGCGGTCTCGGCTTTTTCCCACTTAGCTTGCAACTCTTTTTGCTGTATTGCAAGAGTGTGTATAGTGTGCAGAGCCGCATTTATGTCATTAAAATCGGCCTCGAATTCGGTTATTCGATCGGCCAATCTAATATATGATTCCATGTTCATGGATTAAAGTGGAAAGCGAATTAATCAAGGGATATAAAACTTGAAAACCTGAGCGAATCACCCAACCAACAACTATTAAAATTACGCAGAATGATTATTACTTTTAATTGTTTATTTTTGTCTGACTTTGCAGATTATTTGTGCCGTAAAACAGGGAGCAGGGGGAAGCAACACCAATGTGTTTTGTGTAAATAAAGGGGGCCACTCGCCACTTCAATCGTCAATTTTATTAAGTGCGCGCGTTGATATGAACTCGACGAAAAGTGTGAAACCGTGAAATAGATCTTATGCAACAAAGAACAAAAAACTGTGTAACAAGATTGATTAAGGAAATTAGTGAAAATAATAGTGACGCAAAAGAAATTAAATTTTGCCGCAGTCAAATGGCGTGAAATTTTTGTGAAAGTGAGGTTATGTGCACCCTCTTCCCTGTGCTGTGTCTGGAGAGCCTTACCGCTGGTGGGGGGGACAGACCAGATAGTCACAAGGAATCTTAACCGACGTTAATGCAACGCGTTTGCACTTATTTTCTTTTTTGGCACTACACAGTTTTTTCACACTTTTCGCGGTTAACTACAATCACGTATGGCACTTTAAATGATTTTTCGCACTTTTTATTTATTGTTTTTAACCAACCAAAAAAAATGTGGCAAGAAATATTGCACTTACTCTGGCTTTTTATGGCGATTTGTATAGTGGTGCTTATGTGGTAAGATGGCTTGATGTCTTGCAGTGGCTTCCGCTCGCTGTCGATTGCTCAGTGATTGACGCTGATGTGAAAATAATACTTTTTTCCCGGATAAATTTTTTGTGAGGAATTTGAAATTTGTGCGGTCAGCTATGGGTCTTATGTTGTGGACTGTAATTTATATCGCTGTGGTTCCTTTTTCGGGGAGAAGGAGACCAAATGTTCGGTCGGGGTGCGTCTGATCCTTGCGAGAGGTGGGCGCACCGGGTCGATCTCAGTGGGAATATGCGTGTGGAAATAGAGAAATAAGAAAGTAGACGAGATTTCTCGTTATAATGGATATGTTTTATTGGTAGCTAACAAATATACAGGAAAATATATTACCTTGTGAATATGTGACTACGGCAGAGATCGCTGGCGGCCGATGTGTACGCGTTGGCTGTTGAAATCAAAGACGGCCGGTTGCATAGCAAGCTACAACCGTTGACCCGCAAAATCCTCCGTTGTGGAGGGGAAAGGCACCCACACATTAACCCCGACATGCATATGCATGAGTGCTGACAAAAAACACACCTAAACGTAGATGTACATGCATGCACATGCATGTGGCGGTGAGTGGTGTGGGTGGTTACAAATTAGTTCGAGTATCGAGTATCGATTCGCAGGGTTGCATCGGGGGGATCGCAGACAGATGCGGAAAAAGTTAGGCATCCTGCCTAAACAAGCCCAATGTATTTTCAAACACTGGTGCATATTTCTGCAACATATTTTCAATGTTTTTCATTATTACTTGGCGATACCATATTCACAAGACCCGCTTGGCATGTACATAAGCCTAATTGTTCCAACAAATCAGTTCCCAGAATTCACTATTATTTTGCAAATCAGCTACAAGTTTACATAATCGTTTGATGCGTCCGTGACTAATAGTGACGTCGACAGTTCCTAATGTCCTTACGGAGCTGCCTCCATAAGCGATTAGCTTGCCAGCTGGATATGGAGTCAGACCCGGCTTCCCGATATTTTTGTATACATCTGCGCCAATTACAGATCAAGTGGCACCCGTATCCATTTGAAATTTAACTGGCACATCATTTACCAAAATATCAACCAAATATTTATTTCCTACCTTATTTGGCCCGGTGCTGGTAATAGAAGCAATAAACTCAACAGTGGAAATTTTTGCTGGATATTATTGTTGCTGTTTGCTTGTGACTGACTTTCTCTTCTTTTTGCTGTCATTGTTAGACGCCGCTTGTGATTTACACACTGGCGCAATATGACCAAAAACGATTGCATTTGCGGCACTTTGCATTACGAAATTTACATATAATGTGTGTATAACATTTTTTATGTCAGTCATGTGGGCTGCAGTTGGATTTGACATGCGCGTTGCCACCTGTACGCGCCTGTCAAATACCCTTATAGGCCAACCAGATAGAATACCTTATATGTTTTGGTGTATTATATCACGCTCCTTTCAAAGAGAGA
This sequence comes from Eurosta solidaginis, assembly GCA_029619165.1. Lineage (NCBI taxonomy): Eukaryota > Metazoa > Arthropoda > Insecta > Diptera > Tephritidae > Eurosta > Eurosta solidaginis. Next base: position 21,718 of record JARSSU010014658.1, on the reverse strand, counting down.
CATTGGCAAATTAAACACGTGTGCCATATTCTTCTTTGTGATTCTATTAATTGTTCGATGAACGAAACTATAGGTGTAATCCTCCCACCTTCCTTATGAAAGTCGTTCATCCGGAGCAATTTGTACATTTTGTTGGAAGATAAGTTAAAAAGTTAGAATTACATTAATATTTTTTGCGTTATGTGTATAATAATTTAAATTGTATATAATTCATTATGAATGCTCAATTTCTAAAATTATATTAAGATATGTAAATACATATGGGAAAATAGTTTTTGTGTTTTTACATTTTGCATTGATGCACATGCTAAATCATATAATTTGATATCTTTTTTGTAGACATTTAATTTTGTAATTGTTTTGACCTCCTTATTGGCTGTTTGTAAATATATTGTATGTACATGTGACGTAATATTACTGTATTTTTAATTATTTTGTTTATTCTATTTTTATGTACCGTCTTTTCTTTTTGTTGTTTCATCAAAAATAGTAACATTAGGGTCGCTAATTTTAATTACAACAAAAGGACCCTGGTATATATTTTCATGTTTGTGGCGTGGTTCTTTTGTACAAGAACTTTATCGCTTATTTTAATAGCTAATGGTCGTGCCGTTCTATCATAAAACGTTTTGGTTTGTACTTTATTTTTGATTATTAAATCTTTTGCCATTTCATGTGTTTCCTGCATTCTAAATTTAATCTCTTTAGCGTAGTTTTCGGCATGGTAAAGTGGGTAAAATTTTTCCTTTCGTAATTCATGAGGCAAGTTGCCTTTTTACCAAATACTAACTCGAAGGGAGAAAATTTATTATCGAAAACTGTGCTAGTTGTTGTATTGCGTAGAAAAATAAAGTATTTTAAGTAAATATCCCAATCATAAAAAGTATTGTTTAAATATGCACGTAAGTATTAATTAAAAACTCTATGATTACGTGCAATTGTACCAACACTTTCGTGATGGTATGCAGTTGAAAAATTATGTTTAATATTTTAAAGTTTAGTTAATTCTTCAAATAATTCATTTTTAAATTCTGTACCTAAATCTGATTTTATGGCATACATTACACCGTAGGTTAAAATAAATGTTTCGAAAATGGCTGATTTGCCTGGTATAGAAACTGTTGCCAGGTATTAGTCATGTGTTGGTGTTAAAACGAGTTTTTCTTTCGTTTTTGGTTTAACCTTGTTTAAAAGACAATCATTACAACTTTCGATATATTTCGATATATCACGATTCATGTTCTTCCAATAAAATTTTGTTCGAAGTTTTGCATAAAGTTTTTTTCATTCCGCAATGTCCACCTGAAATTGATCGTTATGGTAAATTTTCATTTGTTTTAGTTTTGTGTCTTCGTCTGCTACTATCTCCACTGGATCTGTTAGAATGATTTCTAAGGATTTTAAAGTTTTATTTCCAATATCTTTGAAATTTGTAATAGTATAATGTTTGAATAAAGTATCGTTTTAAAGCCATTCAATGTGCCTAATTTTGCGTTTGCCGGCTTCTATTCAAGCCTCGCAAGTAATTTCTCTAAAGTCATTATTTCGTTAACAAGCTCAAAACTAAGTAACTCAAGTTTTTTATGTTAATATGCGCAAAAATCTTAAATTTGTTGTTTTATTATTTTTATCGTACGTAATTTCAGATCTTATTCGTGGAATCTTTTTTGAAAAATTAAATGAAAATTTGTCGTAGACATGTAAAGTAAGTTGTTTTCGTCGTTTTTCCTAGGAAGGTTATTGTCGTTTTACGTTTGATTTACCCTTAATATATACACTAGTGAAATTATATTCAGCTAGTTCCAGCCTTATTCTTGAAAGTTTTGAAGATGGGTCTTTCATGTTGAATAGTATACTAGAGGTCGATGATCTGACTTTACAATAAAATGGGTGCCATAAACGTATGGTCGAAATTGCTTGATTGCAAACTAAATAGCTAAAGCTCTAATTCTATAATGGGTTTTTTCTGTTCGGCTTTATTAAATGCTTTAGAAGCGAAACAAATTGGTAAATCACTGCCTTGCTGTTCTTGACTCATTGCTGTTCTCGACTCAAATAGCGCCACATCCCGTTGTTGAAGCATCAACGGTAATAATGAATTGCTTAGTAAAATCTGGATATTGAAGTAATTTTGGTGAATGTAACGCTGCTTTCAAAGATAAAAATGCCCTTTCGCACTCAACATCCCATACAAATTCAACTCTTTTTCTGCTTAATCGATTTAGAGGCGCTGTCAGAGATGCAAAGTTAGGTAAAACCGTCTGTAATAGTTTGCGAACGCGACGAATCGTCGTACTGCGTTTTGGTCAGTCGGTTTTGTATCCTGTTTGATTGCGTTTATTTTGGAGTCGTCTGGCGACAAACCTTTGGCTGCACATTTGTGATCTAAAAATGTAACTTCTGGTCGTAAAATGTTGCATTTATTTGGGTTAAGTTTGAGATTGAAAGACCTGCAAATATTGAAAACTTTTGAGAGATTTTTAATATGGTGTGCTTCACTACAACCTATGATGATAATATCGTCGACGTATAAAAATGCGACGTTGCGACGAAAAAGCTATTGTCATCATTCGTGAGAATGAATTTGGTGCTATATTTAAACCGAATGGAAGCAATTTCCATCTAAATGCACCTCGGTCAGTGCTGACAGACGTAATGTCACTTGAGTCGGGATGCAAGGGGATTTGATGAAATCCCGAAAAAAGATCTAATGTGGAAAAATACTTTGCCCTGCCAAGATTGTCTAAAATATCGTCAACTCTAGCTAGTGGAAATTTATCAGCAATGAGTTTCTTGTTTACTGCGCGAAAATCTACGCACATACGATACGTTTTTTGACCATTAGTATCCTTCTTTGGGACTACAATCAAAGGACTATTGTAATTGGAGTAACTGGGTTCTATCAAATCGTTGTTTAACAATTTATTTACTTGGCGATTTATTTCTTCGCGTTGAGAGTATGGCAATCGATAGTTTTTAACATATACCGGCTCGTTGTCTGTCAATCTTAATTTTTGCTCGTAGAAGTTGTTTAAAGTCATTTTTTCAGTGTCAAGAGCGAAAATGTCGGCTTAATCTATGCAAAGGTCAATTAGTTTACTATGAGCATGTTGAGGTATTTAATTTTTTAAAATTGAAATAAGTTTTTTCGTACGTTTGTCTTCTGTTTCTGTCTTGTTAATTGTATAAACATTATAAAATGAAAGTTTTTCTGTCCGAATACTTTTTCTTTTCACATACTTTACATCATCCGTCGTATTTATGACTTTAATTATTAGGTTACTGGAATTACCAATGCACCTAGTTGTGAAAACACCTTTTTAAATTTCCTTCGAGTCCACGAAAAGTGGCTCGGGTGAATCTCCTAAATTAAAAAGTCTGAATATTTCACATCTGGGAGGAATGATACAACTGTCACTTTCTGTTCTGTGTAGGATTTGTATCGCGACTTTTTCATTACCTACCCAAAAGGAAATACTATTTCTTTCATAATTAATAATGCATTTGTTAATTTTCAGAAAATCTTTACCCAGTATGCCATCGGATGGAATATTAAAGTTTTCACTTACTACATGTAAAGTATGTTTAATAGAAAAGTTTGAAAAATTTAGCTTTACGGTAATTTTACCTAAAGTCGAAACTGAATTTGAAGTGAAACCGGTAATGTTAATAATGTCGTTTTTGTTTAATGAGATATTACTGTCTATACATGCTAGTTTTATTAATGAAATGTCTGCTTGAGTGTCTACTAAGAAAGAACAAATTTTTTGTGACTCGTTAAGTTGTAATTCTATAAAATCTGAGTAATTTAAATTTAAACAAAAGATGCCTATTGGTGAGGGAAATTCGCTTACTCGGTTAGTTCGTCATCCCTCAGTGTTCGCTCCTGAGGGGCACTCGCGTTTAATGCGGCAGCTACCCATCGACCTGTGCCGTACGTACGGACGTTTGTCGTACGAAACAGGTTTGACCGAACTCTCAAGCCAGTAGGAATCAATGTGTGCATCTGTGTACATGTACATAACATATTTGTGTGTGTATTGTTTACAGATAAGCATTGTTGCCATTGACCATTTTGCATGCATGCTTATGGAAACATCAACTTTTTCCAATTTAATTTTTGATATTGTAAAGGCCGGAATAAATACTAAATAAGTATAAATAGATAACATATTTATAATCTGCCCTTTTACATAATTATTTCAAATTATTTTCACATTTTTCAAACTTTAATTAGGTGTTTTTGCATAAAAGTGCAAACGGTCAAAAATTAGCGCACAAAAGTTTACTAGGCAACTCTGTCTAGTGAGAGAGCGATCAGCTGACACGTTCTTACGGAAAAAATCAAAATTGTTTTGATTTCTACGTTCCGGGCTACGTACGAACGGGCGTTGCACGTCGGCGAGTTTTTGTTTACATTGCACACTCATAAGATAGGTCGTGTCAGCTGACACGTTTTTGGTACGTACGTTCGTGGGTAACTGCCGCATAAAGCGCGAACGTTTGCGTTTCTACCTCTACCGTTGGACGATCTTGAATTGTTACCTCTATTGCTACTATTATTTGAGTTTGAATTTGAATTTGAACGCGTATTACTGTTGTTATTATTTTGGTTTCTATTTCTATTGTCATATCGATACCTTTGATTATTGTTACCGTTACGGTTGCTATTGTATGCAAATGAACTATTGTTTCTATAACCAGTATAGCTATGATTTGGGTAAAAACCTCGACAACTACCACGTGAATTTCTGAATGTATTGTTACCACGTGATCGAAAAGCTAAAACTGACGGTCTGTTACTTCTTTTTTTGTTCTACAATTAGTTTCGCTACTACGTTTTTCGGATCAGTAAATGCCGTTGAGGCTAAAATGGTTTTGACTAAATTTGATTTTGCGTTTAAACGACACACGTTAACAGTTTGTTCGACTGCCATTTCATGAGCTTTCGCCTGAGTGATCCCTTCGATAATAAGAGACCACTCAAGTGAGTCAGATAAATCTTCAACTTTTTTGGCAAAATCTGTATAATTGTTATTATTAACGTGCAACGCTGCAATTTTCCTTGCTACAACTTTCGAGTCGTCTGGTTTTATCCTATTACGTAGATCTACTTTAATTTCGTTAACTGACGTTACTTGCGTCGGTATTGCTTCACGGGGTTTACCCTCCAGTTTTGATTTTAAATAACGCTATAAAAGTACCAGTTAAATCTGCATTAGCGAATTGTTCAAGTAATTCAATTTTGTCTATAAAAGTTTCAAGTGTTAGAGGATCACCACTGTAGTCTTCTCTAATGGAATTAGCACATGTGTTAATGAAAATTCTCTTTTCCTCAGGTGTTGCCATGATTTGATCGTTAAAATCTGAAGCTGAATTAAAAGAAGGTGAGGCAACGTTTGTACTAATTGGATCGTTAAAATCTGGGTTTACGTTAGAAGAAAGGGTAACTAAGTTTGTACTATTTGAGTCCTTAAGCTCTGATTTTAAAGTAGAAGAAGGTGAAGTTAATTTTGTACTATTTGAATCGTTAAGATTTGAAGCTAAATTAGAAGTTAAATTTTTACTGGAAGAATCTTCGAAGCCTGGAAAATCTGTTGGCATAGATGATCTATTTTCCTGGTTTGTGACTTCTTCGGTCGAAGATGAAGTTAAACTTTCGTAGCTTGAGGCTGAATTATCGGAATCGGATTCAGAATCTGAAGTTTTTTGCACTTGCTTACCACTTCTAAGTTACATATGTAGTTACCAGAATAGCAAAAAGGATTCAGTTCAAATTGCTATGAAATTAATGAAGTACTTTTTTGAATGTCTGAATTTATGTTTGAAGCTGAAGTGTTGAGGAAAAAGAGACAAAAAAAAAGGTTATAAAAGGGAACTGATTTACAGGTGAGTAGTCGCTAAAGGAATATTTAACACTTACTGGAAGAATTAATTGAAACTGCAGTATACTTGTATGAAAAATCTGTAAAAGTAATTGAGTTTAAAGTGGCATAAATGTATATAAGTATGAATTGGTAAAAATCTCAAAAATGTGTTAATCGGTTCAAAAAAAATTCATATATTTTCACGGACGCACCGCTTTATTAAACAAATTCAATTGGTTTTTCACGGAACCACCGCTAATATAAAAAAAAATCTTAGTGTTTTTCACGGAACCACCGCATGTATAAAAAAATGTGAATTGGTTTTTGACGGAAACACCGAGTATATCAAAAAAATTTTAATTGGTTTTTAACGGAACCGCCGCATATATCAAAAAAAAATTTAATTGGTTTTTAACGGAACCACCGCATATATCAAAAAAATTTTAATTCTATAGTGTACCTGCAGACTGTTTATCTAGTTCACTCAGTCTTATATGGTGATATTTTGTTGGAAAATGCACGTATTAAAAAAAAACTGAAGTAGAATGAAAATCTAAAAAATTGAAATTCAGGCATCTGAAACTTTAAATTGAAGATTTGTGGAATGATTTGAAAATTTGGAAATGGAAAATGAGTTGAAGAGTTTTTAAATTAGAAATTTGAAAATATGAAAAATTTGAAGAAAATGTAACTGTAAACTGAATTTAAAGTTGAGAAAAAATTTAAATGTAGATCTGCAAATGTTGAGATTTATAAAATGGTTCGAAAAAATTTTAAAATTGTTGAAACTGAGGTAGTTAAATTTAGACGCACGCGCCGTTTTAGTAAAAAATACAAGTGTTTTATATAAACGGATGCACCGTAGTTATCAAAGAAAAAATCCAAAATGTTTTACATAAACGGACGCACCGTTGTAATCAAAAAATGCATTATATTTAATGTGAACGCACCGCACTTAATAAAAATTGTAAATTTTTGTATACATATATGTAAAAACCCGTAGGAAAAATTTTATTAATACATACATATATCATAAACTTATTTTTCTGCTTCACTTCTGCTATGATAATGGCTGCCGCTGATGTTAATGCTGGTGTTCGCTGCCGCTGGCGGTGGTATCTGGATCCATTATCTGAGTGGCGTGGGTTTTGCATGCCGTTATTATGTATATGTTAGTTAAATAATATTATTACTGTATATTTTAATTAAAAATTTTGTACAAAGTAGCATTTTTGTAGTTATTTTTATTAACTCCGTAGTTTTAGTTTTTAGATAATTTATTGTATTAGCAAATAGTATTTTGTAGATTTTTGTTATTTCCGCATTTTAGAATAGTAAAATTGTATATTGTAAATTTATTACATTTTTTAAGTAAATTTTATTATGTTCGGATCACACGCACTCAACTCACCTGTACCACCACCAAAGACCGGCCCGGTCACCATGTAAGGTTCCATTCCGGAACCTCCGAAAAAGTTGTACTTACGTACACAGCCTACTGCGCACTCCACACCAATACCAAAAAACACGTACTTTTAGTCTTAAGTTTTACCCTTCTTTATTTAGGTTAGCTTTAGTTACTGTAGTATAGTTAATATATTAATTTATTTAGCAATATCCTTAGTTTGTAGTTTTAGTTTGATTCAATTTAATACTTTTGTTCCGCAGACACTTGCTCGCTTCAGTTCAACATTTATAATTGTGTGTATAACATTTTTTATGTCAGTCATGTGGGCCGCAGTTGTATTTGACATGCGCGCTGCCACCTGTACGTGCCTGTCAAATACAACTTAAGACCCAACCACATAGAATACCTTATTATATTTTGGTGTAAGGCTTATGTTCCTTATAGTAACAAAAACCACTGTATAAAGCAATATGAGCAAGTCTCGCTAATTAAATACATATGTTAACATTGATATAATAGTAGCAGAGGTAGTATTAAAAATAAATACTGTAAAAATCCAAACAAAAGATTACTAAGCTTTCAAGGGCGCCTAAAAACCTTCCACACAATGAGGATTAAATTACATACAGAGTGTATGTACCTAAATCGTAAATAAAAAGCAATAGCAACAAAAAGGCAATTCTACGAGACCAATTGCAAAGCGAGCAGCGGGGCACTCATATGGCTGAGTGGTTAAAGGCATCTGCCTTCACACCAGTATGAAGTATGGATGTTGAAGATTCGTGTTCAATACTCAGCTCCCGAGAAGCTAGCTGATGAAGAAGTGAAATTCAGAAACATGTTCTAGTAACCATCGCCGTTTGTAAACTTTGCAATTACTCTCTAATATCAATAAAAAAACACAATAATATAATAGGAGAAATGATTGTGAATACGTCTCAAACTCATTAAATTCATGAATGAATAGACGATTAAATCAAAGATCATAACCAACTCAGGGTTCAGGTAACAGTTGCTGCTTAAACAAAAGCAACAACAAAAACGCCTTGTGCACAGAGTACCACATAGAATCAGAATGATTGAGCTCTACTGCATCAAGCAAATAAAATAAAATAATGTAATTTATAATTTAACAAGTAAGGAAGGCTAAGTTCGGGTGTAACCGAACATTGCATACTCAGTTGAGAGCTGTGGAGACAAAGTAAGGGAAAATCACCATGTTGTAAAAAGAACCTAGGGTAACCCTGGAATGTGTTTGTATGACATGTGTATCAAATGGAAGGTATTAAAGAGTATTTTAAGAGGAAGTGGGCCATAGTTCTATAGATGGACGCCATTTAGGGATATCGCCACAAAGGTGGACCAGGCTTGACTCTAGAATTTGTTTGTACGATATGGGTATCAAATGAAATGTGTTAATCATAATTTTAAAAGGGAGTGAGCCCAAGTTCTATAGGTGGACGCTTTTCGGAATATCGTTATAAAAGTGGACCAGGGGTGACTCTAGAATGCGTTTGTACAATATGGGTATCAAATGAAAGGTGTTAATGAGTATTTTAAAAGGGCGTGGGCCTTAGTTCTATAGGTGGACGCCTTTTCGAGATATCGCCATAAAGGTGGACTAGGGGTGACTCTAGAATTTGTTTGTACGATATGGGTATCAAATGAAAGGTGTTAATGAGTATTATAAAAGGGCGTGGGCCTTAGTTCTATAGGTGGACGCCTTTTCGAAATATCGCCATAAAGGTGGACTAGGGGTGACTCTAGAATTTGTTTGTACGATATGGGTATCAAATGAAACGTGTTAATGAGTATTTTAAAAGGGCGTGGGCCTTAGTTCTATAGGTGGACGCCTTTTTGAAATATCGCCATAAAGGTGGACCAGGGGTGACTCTAGAATTTGTTTGTACGATATGGGTATCAAATCAAAGCTGTTAATGAGTATTTTAAAAAGGTGTGGGCCTTGGTTCTATATGTGGACGCCTTTTCGAGATATCGCCATAAACGTGGACCAGGGGTGACTCTAGAATGTGTTTGTACGATATGGGTATCAAATTAAAGGTATTAATAGGGGTTTTAAAAGGGGAATGGCCTTTAGTTGTATATGTGAAGGCGTTTTCGAGATATCGACCAAAATGGGGACCAGGGTGATCCAGAACATCATCTGTCGGGTACCGCTAATTTATTTATATAACGGCATTATATTTCGCCCTGCAAAACATTTTTCATTTTCTTCTACTTAATATGGTAGGTGTCACACCCATTTTACCAAGTTTTTTTCTAAAGTTATATTTTGCGTCAATAGACCAATACAATTACCATGTTTCATCCCTTTTTTCGTATTTGGTATATAATTATGGCATTTTTTTTCATTTTTCGTAATTTTCGATATCGAAAAAGTGGGCGTGGTCATAGTCGGATTTCGACCATTTTTTACACCAATACAAAGTGAGTTCAGATAAGTACGTGAACTGAGTTTAGTAAAGATATATCGATTTTTGCTCATGTTATCGTGTTTAACGGCCGAGCGGAAGGACAGACGGTCGACTGTGTATAAAAACTGGGCGTGGCTTCAACCGATTTCGCCCTTTTTCACAGAAAACAGTTATCGTCCTAGAATCTAAGCCTCTACCAAATTTCACAAGGATTGGTAAATTTTTGTTCGACTTATAGCATTAAAAGTATCCTAGACAAATTAAATGAAAAAGGGCGGAGCCTCGCCCATTTTGAAATTTTCTTTTATTTTTGTATTTTGTTGCACCATATCATTACTGGAGTTGAATGTTGACATAATTTACTTATATACTGTAATGATATTAACTTTTCTTTTAAAATTTGAATTTAAAAAAATTTTTTTTAAAGTGGGGCGTGGTCATTCTCCGATTTTGCGAATTTTTATTAAGCAGATATATGGTAATAATAGTAACGTTCCTGCCAAATTTCATCATGATATCTTCAACGACTGCCAAATCACAGCTTGCAAAACTTCTAAATTACCTTCTTTTAAAGTGGGCGGTGCCACGCCCATTGTCCAAAATTTTACTAGTTTTCTATTCTGCGTCATAATTTCAACTCACCTACCAAGTTTCATCGCTTAATCCATATTTGGTAATGAATTATCGCACTTTTTCGATATCGAAAAAGTGGGGCATGGTTATTGTCCGATATCGTTCATTTTAAATAGCGGTCTGAGATGAGTGCCCAGGAACCTACGTCCCAAATTTCTACAAGATACCTCAACATTTAACTCCGGTAATGATATGGTGCAACAAAATGCAAAAATAAAAGACAATTTCAAAATGGGCGTGGCTCCGCCCTTTTTCATTTAATTTGTCTAGAATACTTTTAATGTGATAAGTCGAACAAAAATTTACCAATCCTTGTGAAATTTGGTAAGGACATAGCTTCTATGCCGATAACTGTTTTCTGTGAAAATGGGAAAATCGGTTGAGGCCATGACCAGTTTTTATACACAGTCGACCGTCTGTCTTTCCGCTCGGTCGTTAACATGATAAAAATTTTCCAAGGAAAATTTTATCACAATAGATGTAATTTTGTGTGCTGATTTCATAAATCATTTTACTTATTTTGTAACAGCTCTAGTTTTCGAGATATTTTCGACTACCCGAAAACTTATCCCACAGGTGTAGAAAAGTGCAAACACAAAAAATGCAACAATTTACAAAGCAAACCTCAATTTTTTTAATGCTTTATTTATTATTTGCCTTTGTTCTTTCATTTTAAACTATTGGTTTTTGTATTTGTTGTGTATTTGTTGTTTCATTTAACGAAAATTCAAAAAAACCTTCAAGAATGTCAATAAGGACTCGGCGTAAGAGATCGACATTATTTTGTTTTTGTTCTTAAACTTTCGTTAAATTAAACAACAATAACACAACAAATACAAAAACAAGTAGTTTAAAATGAAAATGAAATTGAAGTTTGCGTCTTTCGCTTTTTCACTTTTCAATTACTGTTCGTTCGTATTGGCTTTGACTAAGAGTATTTCTTGTGTTTTCTTATAACATCTCAAATTTTTTCGTGACTTTTGTTTTAAAATTAATACAATTAATTCTGATTCTAACAATGGCCACAAAAAGACGGCGTTGTTTGGATGATGCATATAGTTTCTGTGTTGTTTGTGGTGAATATACCTTTATTAAAACAGGATATTTTAATTAATTTGGAGTGAAAATTTTCGATGAAGAGAAGCCATGGCTGCCAAAAACTGCGTGCCAAAATTGTGTTTTGTCTCTGCGACAATGGTCGAATGGAAAAAGATCAGCTCTCAAATTTAAGACACCAATGATTTGGCAGGAACCTATGAATCATCATGATGATTGCAATTTTTGTGTGGTAAACATTACTGGCAAACAAATACAAATGGTCCTATCCGACTTTGCCTTCTGCTCAGCGACCACTTCTGTACTCAAACGAATCATCAGTACCGCACACGTCATCAGCTTTTGAAGGAAGATGGTACACGCATATGATGGCGGATTACTGGTGGAGTCTTTGTCGGGATCTTAAACAAGATTCACAGGCAAGAAAGTCTTATAAAAGGCAATTTTGTGCTGATACGCGGTAATCATTAAAATGAAGTATGTAAAAATTCTCATCTTTGTAAGAGAAATTTTGTTAGAAAGGAACACATAATTTTTTTCGTAATCACCACCCTTAAATTGACTTAAAACGACTAAAAAAGTCTGGAAAATGTTTCACTGTTGACCAGTGTAATCAGTGTTTGTATGTAGGAATCATTTGTCTCCTAGCTTTGTTAAGCAGACATTACTTGGCTTTCTGTGCAATCACTATGGGAGCCGGGCTTTCGAAAAGCATCTTCTCACTGATTTTTTTCTTTCTCTCTGGATCTTTCTTTATCACTATTGTGGCCAGTGAATTTCTGTCACAGGGTAATGTATGGCGGTATCCGCCCGCTTCTTTGTCATATAGGCAGTCTGCCCTGAATTTTTATACTCAGCTGAGCAGATCGCACAGAGTATATTAACGTTGTTGGCATAACGGTAATCCGTAACGGCATAAACTAATCGAGATAGATATAGACTTCTATATATCAAAATGATCTGGGTGAAAAAATAAAATTCATTTAGCCATGTCCGTCCGTCCGTCTGTAAACACGATAACTTGAGTAAATTTTGAGGTATCAGGATAAATTTGGTATGTAGGTTCCCGGGCGCTCATCTCAGATCGATATTTAAAATGAACGAAATCGGACTACAACCACGCCCACTTTTTCGATATCGAAAATTTCGAAAAAACGAAAAAGTGCGATAATTCATTACCAAAGATGGATAAAGCGATGAAACTTGGTAGGTGTATTGACCTTATGACGCAAAATATAAAATTGGAAAAATTTTGGTCAATGGGCGCGGCACCGCCCGCTTTTAAAAGAAGGTAATTTAAAAGTTTTGCAAGCTGTAATTTGGCAGTCGTAGAAGATATCATGATGAAATATGGTAGGCACGTTACTCCTATTACTATATGTGTGCTAAAAAAAATTTGCGAAATCGGATGACGAACACGCCCACTTAAAATTTTTTTTTAATTCAAATTTTAACAAAAAATTTAATATCTTTACAGTATAAAAGTAAATTATGTCAACATTCAACTCCAGTAATGTTATGGTGCAACAAAATACAAAGATAAAAGAAGATTTCAAAATGGGCGTAACTCCGCCCTTTTTTCATTTAATTCGTCTAGAATACTTTTAATGCCATAAGTCGAACAAAAATTTACCAATTTGGTAGGGACATAGACTCTATAACGATAACTGTTTTTCTGTGAAAATGGGCGAAATCGGTTGAAGCAACGCCCAGTTTTTATACACAGTCGACCGTTTGTCCTTCCGCTCGGCCGTTAACACGATAACTTGCGCAAAAAACGATATATCATAACTAAACTTAGTTCACGTACTTATCTGAAGTCACTTTATCTGGTATAAAATATGGTCGAAATCCGACTATGACCACGCCCACTTTTCCGATATCGAAAATTACGAAAAATGAAAAAAATGCCCTAATTCTGTACCAATATGAAAAAGAGATGAAACATGGTAATTGGATTGGTTTATTGGCGCAAAATATAACTTAAAAAAAAACTTTGTAAAATGGGTGTGACACCTACCATATTAAGTAGAAGAAAATGAAAAAGTTCTGCAGGGCGAATCAAAAGTCCTTGGAATCTTGGCAGGAATACTGTTCGTGGTATGACATATATAAATAAATTAGCGGTACCCGACAGAAGATGTTCTGGGTCACCCTGGTCCACATTTTGGTCGATATCTCGAAAACGCCTTCACATATACAACTAAGGCCTACTCCCTTTTAAAACCCTCATTAATACTTTTAATTTGATATCCATATCGTACAAACACATTCTAGAATCACCCCTGGTCCACTCTTATTGCGATATCTCGAAAGGGCGTCCACCTATAGAACTAAGGCCCACTACGTTTTAAATAATCATTAACATCTTTCATTTGATACACATGTCATACAAACACATTCCAGGGTTGCCCTAGGTTCATTTTGCTAAATGGTGATTTTCCCTTATTTTGTCTCCAAAGCTCTCAGCTGAGTATGTAATGTTCGGTTACACCTGAACTTAGCCTTCCTTACTTGTTTCGCTACAGATTGTTTGATCCGAACCCGAAGTCTATAACTTTCATCATTCTTTCCAAAACAGAAAATGTTAAACTAACTTTTACAAAAGTAGTTGTACTTTTTACCTGTATTACTCATGAAAATGACTTTTGCTCTTCTCCTTAGCCTTGATATTTATAAATATTTCTGCGGAAATAATGAAAAGATACCGGCTACTACTGCTTCGTATTTCTCTCGCGCAAAGGCCGTCTATGATTTACCCCATTTTAAATGAAGAGCCTGGAACTTTCACAAAAAATACAAGTCATGTAATGCAAGTAAATTTGTTCTGACTATTTGTTCTTTCTTTTATGGAACGGTCCCCTGATCGTCTGACTTTACACGAAAACTATGCATTTAAGTTCAAATAAAATAAACGAAAGATATCAAATATGATGCCTGATTTCATTGATTTATCAGATTTCATTTGTTATTTTAATATAATTTTATGCATACGTTTTTGTAGAATTTAAATACCTTTTTAATAACGGGATTAAATTCTTCCCACTTTTCCTTTCGTTCTAAAAAACAACCATGAGTGCTGAGAGTAAAATTTTCAAAAATGCTACATCCGCAACCTCTTGTAATTGAATCATGAGTGCATTGATAGCTAAACGCTGCGCTGATCAGAATCACTTGTCCGACAGAATTATTGCTACAACTAATATTTTACAGCTGAAAAAAGAGTGATAGAAAACACGTACTTTCCAATCAGCCAATACATGTTGAGCTATGCTGATCGGAGACTCGTTCATTCCGACAGCGTAAATACCAAAGTTAATTGGAAAAACTTAATGTTACAAAATGTGTTACCTTAAGCTGGAAGAGCGTCACCTCCAACGTCCCCTAAAAGTGTTGCGTAATGAAATAAATAAATAAGAATATATAAAAATATATATTTCGGCTATATTTGGAGGGATAAAAACATGTCCGATGACCATTCAACATAAGCTTCACATTTCGGGCCGGTTAGATTAGGTTGAACTGGCCGGCCAACAAAGACCTCAGACAGACTGATTGTGTCCATAGTGTTACCAGAATTTAACGAATTGACGACCAGATGAAGTAACCCAATCAGGCGCCAGGACATATGTTATAGATTATTTGTAACTTGTGATCCCTGTCACAATATTTTGAGCAAATATCCTTTGTTTCTGACCACGATTTGATTTTCTGTAGTATAGATGTTGATATGAACCATTCTTACTTAGGCTGCACGTTTGTGTTTCGTGATTTTAAATCATTGAATGTTAATGCGTTGTATTTCGATATGTGTGGTGTTGATTTCTTGACATGGTTCATACCGAGCTAGATTTTCTTAATAATAACTTGACCAGATTGTTTAATGTGCATGTGCCTAATCGTTGTGCAAGTGTTATTAACAGTTCGTGTCCATGGTACAATTCGAGAGTTCGATAGGCTATTAAGAAGCATCAAAACTACTATGGCAAGTGGCGTAAAAATAGGATAAATATTTCCTGGTGTCGATACAAAATAGTGCGAAATGAAACAAACAGCTATTATCAGGTGGGCAAAGTGTAGGTACAGTAAATCAAAGCTAGATCCCTCACTTCCATCCAGCTGTGGAGAAACTTGAAAAGGTTTAAAATATATGGATGGGGATGAACTAAATGACTTCTTTGTTAGCGCTAACAATGATTTAATGCTCCAGCCCTGCTAAAAGATTACTCCTCCTATGTCGGCCCTGATAACAAATTTCAATTTGATGCAACTGGCGAGGCTGATATTTGAAGTCTTATTAAGTATAAAATCGAATGCCTTGGGGTTGGATAGAATCTCTCTAAGGCCCGATTTTGCAGTACAAGTTCAACTCAGATTGTCAGTTAAACCACACTTCAACTTATTATGCAGTTTTTCAGTCTACTTTAACTGAAGTTTAAGCTGAGCTTAAGCGGCCGCTCTGGCAGGGTCCAACTCTAGTTAACATATGAGTACGCTTACACAGCCACCGATTTTGATCGCCCGATGCCGGTCGTAATCGTTTGATAACAATAAAAACACATGTATTTAGATGAGCGTGTGTACTTTTCAACCGATCCACAGTGTTTCGTGTATAACAAGCTAGCTGGACAAAACAAAGTTCTTATTCCAAGAAAAGTGTAATGAGAAATGAAAGAAAACAAACAAAATAACGGGAGTTTTGCTTTTTTTTGATATTTTTGCTCATATATATTGAGTAATTGAAGTAAGAGGGCAGGAGTGGCCGCAAAATGCATTGATTAATTTGCAAAATTCTTGTTGAATATTAAGCTCATATTTCTTTTAAGTGAACACTTTTATATAATTTTTTGATGGATTCTAAGCTCTAAGGTAAATTTTTTTAATAGTAATTATTTCGCAATTACAGTATTTCAAATATATTTAACATTCCGTTATTAAGAAGAAAAGGTATTTTTTCTCTATATTTTTAACTTTAGGGACAAAAAAGTTACATACATCCGCGGATATCCGGGCTAAATTTTACATATGTTATAGTCGCAAGTATTCTCTAATAGTCGAACGAAAAAACCATTGCGAATTATTTGCACATCTATTTTTAATGTAGATTTAGTTATCTCTACATATAAACTAGGATGTATGTACGTACCAGCTCCGACGAGATATTTGAACCTTTAAAGCTGATCTACAAACGGCAAAACCAATTCCCAGGTACAGGGAACAAACACGTAGCCATAAAACACACAAAATTAAACGCGCAAGGTCAACAAGGGCACACCAAAAGCAAAAAGGCGAAGATCACTGACTTCAACCTGCCACAACCTACCGCACCAGTCACCAAGGCATACAAACAGGTACATACAAAGCAATCCTAATGCAGGTATAACCACACAGGAACGCTACACAAAACAACCCCATTTGGTAGCATCTACGCCAATACCTGAATGTAATATAAATACTGCAAAACTTGGATTGATAGTAGATAAACCAAAACCATGTTTCGGCAATACTAATGACGGCAACACTGCTCGTAGGTTTTTCGAAAATTCTGAGGCTGGTGCTGACATTACGGGACTGGATGTTACGCTCATCAAAAGATTCGACACTCTCCTTCGCGCATTAGCATCTGGGTACAATATAAATATCCAAAGATTTGAAAAATTTGCGGTAGAGACTAAAAAACTATACATAGATCTCTATCCATGGTTTAATATACCTGTTACAGTTCATAAATCTTAGTGCATAGTACTGATATTATAAAATCAGCAAATTTACCTATGGTCAAC
This sequence comes from Eurosta solidaginis, assembly GCA_029619165.1. Taxonomy (NCBI): domain Eukaryota; kingdom Metazoa; phylum Arthropoda; class Insecta; order Diptera; family Tephritidae; genus Eurosta; species Eurosta solidaginis. The sequence continues at coordinate 4,536 of JARSSU010014658.1, read as the reverse complement.
TTTCTGAGGAAGCACAGGAAGCCCGTAACAAAGATTTGAGACGATTCAGGGATGATAACATACAAAAGCAGTTGCGTGAAGCCACGAATAGAGATCTTATGAATATGTTGCTTATAACATCGGATCCTTTAGTTAACAGTTTTAGAGAGATACCTAAGAAAAAATTTAAAGTCTGACTTCAGAAGTCTTAAATTACTGTCCCCCGATAATGTTGAGGAGTCAGTTAATACCCCAGTTGTTTCAAGCTTTCACAGTAGTGTTGCTGATGCTCATGACTATTCCACAAGTGACTCATCGAATGAAAGTGATGAAAGCGAATAATAACATAATTATAAAAGATAACCTACTCTATAACTTTTTGTTGGATCAGGTTTTATTTAATTTAAATCTATTGTTTTTGTACTTGTGTGATACTTTACTTTTAAGTTTTGTAATAAGTAATTTTCACATAATTAATTTAATTATTTACATTGTTATTATTATTATTGTAATTCACTTTTACATTCCTGACTGGTACTATAAAATAATTTTGTAAAAATTGTAGTGCCAGGATAAATACTCAAATAAATACAAAATATGTATGTACATATGTACAGTCATTCACATAAATAAGTGGACACCCTTTTTGCACAATTCTTACAATTTTCGCTTTCGCAAATTTATTTTAACTAATTCCCATAAGAAAATTTGTCACGGTCTATAACAAAAACTAAATTATATTTAAAAAATGCTTGAAAAATTCGACGAATTTTCATAAAAAGTTTTAATTTTTTCCCGAATTTTAGAATTTTTTAGAGTATTGAGATTTGTAGTCCATTCAATTTAAGTACAATAAAGTAATATTCTTAAGTCCTTTAAATTTTTTGGATCTATGTCACTTATTCACATGAGTTACTGTATATGAAATATGTATGCATATGAAGTAAAATTTGCCAAAAAAATAAAAAAAAGAACATATGGCTGAAAAAAATGACGTAGTTGTAATAAATGACTGCATATGAAACGGAAAATCTCATAAAATAATTTGTCCAGCTAGCTTGTTCTACACGAAACACTGCGATCGCCGAATTGTCGTCGGCCGTTGTCGTTTTTCACTGCCGATAAATTGAGCGTGTTCAGTTTTATCGTACGATTCTGTTTATTAAATTGCGTGAATTTAATTATTTGTGCGATGGACTGAAAAATCAAATAATTGTATGCAAAACAGGCAGCCATTTATGGGATAAACACATAAAAGCATAAACGCAATCGTATTTTTGCGAAAAAGTAAAATGTAAGAAAAAAAGCTGCCAGCCGATAATCGGTTGCAATTTTAACACCAGCCCGGCCGATTTCATCAGCTGATTGCTATTTTCAGTTTATCGGTGGCTGTGTAAGCATGTCCTATCAGTTATTTTCGTTCGTTTGAAATGGCGTCCACCAACAAGCATTTGGACTTGAGTACCATTAGAACTCATGTTGATAACTAGGCATACTTTAAAATCTCAAGAGCGTACTCAGAAAAAGAGGGTGTTTTTCAAATCAAAAAATGCTGTTATGCTATGAAAATATTTAATTAACAACTTGTGATTCTCTAACTGGACTCAAATGTAAGATTCCATACTACAGTATTTTCACGAAAATAAAATGAAATATATATAATTTAAAAAATAAATAAATGTGACGCGATAACCTCCGAAAAGATTTTAGGCCGAGCTTCTCTTCCAATTGCGTCGTGCTCCTTTTAATTTTGCTACAAATTGGCGGGACGGGATCTACTTGTTTTATGCTGACTCAGAACGGCAACTGCAAGGCAGATGAGTTTCGACTGAGAGCTGTTTATGGCAGAAATAAACTCGGAGTGCTTGACAAACACGAGGAGCGAAGATTTTTTTCAACTCCACCTCAACTGGATATGCAATGTAGGATATCAACTGGAGAAATTTGTTTGTTATAAATATACGAGTAAAGACGTCTTACTGCTATGAGAGTTTGAGATCGAGAGAGCTTTTATTCAAAGTATGTAAAAAAGTATAAATGTCAAATTACAAGTAAGAAATAAATAGTGACATACACTGAAAGCTCTCATATTTCATTAATCTATTACATCTACAACACCCTCAATTTATGTTTCTTTCATATTATATAAACCAAAGTATTCGTATGCAAATATGTATATGCATGTATATAGGTTTGATTAGGTTGAAGTGGCTGGTCACGTAGGCCGTTGTAGCCCGTTGTGGCCCGTTGTGCTACCACGCGAGGGGGCCCTGTTACCTATTTCCCTACTTCCGAAGAAAATGTATAGACCCCAGTGAGGCTAAACCAGCGCGTTTGTCTAATGAAACGCAAGATGTCGTTTGTGTTTGCAGATGCAAACTCCGCAAGGCACCCAAAGTAGTGTCTGTGGAGGCATCGTTACCTGGTTTCGACAGTGCGGGACAGTGACACAGATAATGCTCTACGCTTTCTATCTACTCTTCTTCCCTACATCTGCGGCAGAAGTCATTTGTCTGAAGGCCCATATAGGCACCGTGAGTGCCCATGAGACAGTGACCTGTAAGAAGGCCCACTAGTGGGCTTATAGAGATACGGCTTAACAATATCACCGATTGCGATCCCTTTTCATCCAGCTTAGGCCAGATTTGCTTGGATATACTACATGTAGGTTTGCAGGCAGTGTTTGCAGGTGTTTACAGGAGGGCTGGCCCAACCAGCGGAGGTTATTGTTTGCAGGTGGTGCCTTCCCTAGCTAGCTCATCCGCAGCGCAGTTTCCTTAAATGTCTCAGTGGCCAGGAACCCATATTATGCTTAGTTTGCAATTATCAGCTAGTTTGTTGAGGGTTTCTCTGCACTTCAATGCCACTAGTGACGAGAGATTACTGCATTGCAGGGATTTTATGGCAGCCTTGCTGTCCGAGAAAATTTAAATAGCATTGGTCACCTGGAAGTTAGCAAGATAGAGGGCTGCTTCCCTGATAGCTATAAGTTCAGCCTGAAAAACACTGCAGTGGTCGAGTAGGCGAAAGCTCTCCCTTAGATTGAGCTTCTCCGAGAATATTCCGCTTCCGGCTCTGTTGTTAGTTTAGAGCCGTCTGTAAAAACGGAGATTTCGTGAGATCCCGGCTCCCTGCCGTTTGCCCACTCGTTCTTCTTTGGGATTCTTGTGGAAAGTTTGTTGTTCCAGCAAGGGAACGGTGTTGTATGGTCCAACCTCAACAATGTTTCGGGGACCTGCTTCAGGATCCGGGTTTGACCAAATCTGCAGTCCCTCCATGGTTCGATAGCGTTGAGCCTTACCGCATTGCAGGAGGTACAGTATTATCCATACAGATCAGTGGGGAGAAGGAATAATATGGTTTCAAGAGCTTTGGTAGGAGTGGAGGGAAGGGCACCGCTAGTAAGCATTGCCGCCATCCTCCGCACTCTCGTTACTTTGCTCTTGTTAGAATCGATATCGAGTGCCGTCCACCATACGGTGACGGCGTAGAAGAGTATGGGTCTCACCACTGCCGTGTAGATCCAATGAACGATGCGGGGCTGGAGACCCCACCTTTTTCCCATTGCCGACTTACAAGCGTAGAGAGCCATTGTGGCTTTCCTTGATCGTTCCTCGACATTTCGCTTCCATCTCAGCGTTTTCACTGCTGATGCTTAGTCCGCATTCCCTAGACCAAGTGTTTGTTAGATTAAGAGCATTTTGCAAGAGTTCGCCAAGCACCGGAAGGTGTTAGCCAGTAGCTGTCAAGGCTATGTCATCGGCATATGCAATGACTTGGCATCCGGTGGGCTGTAGTATAGATTACAGAGCGTTCACCGTCAGGTTCCATAGTGCATGCATGTATATAAGTTATTAAATATTTCAATTCACAACTATGTTCCAATTCAAATTCAAAAAAAGATTCGAAGATAGCTTATTAATTATGTTGAACCATACTGATTAATAAATTTTGCCAAATGGAGCTGCTTACAGGCTTTGCCATAATATCAGCAGCCATCTCAGTAGTGCTTTTGTAGTTTAATTTTATTATACCATCAGTAAGCTTCTCAAGAACAAAATGATTTTTTAAGCCTATATGTTTTGTTCGAGCACGATAATTGCTGTCCATTGCTAGTTTTATTCCTCCTTGGTTATCGCAATTTAGTTGGATTGATCGTTGTATTTGTCTCGAACCGTAAGAAAATAATTCAATTTACAGCCTTTTAAGCCAGATAGCCTCTTGAATAACTGCTACCATCGACATGAATTCGGCTTCCGTAGATGACAGCGCGATTGTAGGCTGCCTTGTGAGGACCGCAAAGTCGAGGGCTTTGTACCCTCACAACATATACATATACATTTTCTTGTAATATAATATTTGAATTTTATAACCTTGAATTTATAACAATATTTGAATTTGTAACTTATACATTTCCTATGAAGTACCCGAAATGTACATTACCCGTAAGAGTTATGCGCCAAAAATATATATATTATATTGTACATGAATTACTAATAACTAAATTGAAGGACAAATTAGACTTGCGCACTTTTGCACGCAAGCAAAATATTTACA
>JARSSU010014657.1:0-32505 GCA_029619165.1 Eurosta solidaginis | reverse complement strand
TCACAAAAGTGTGAAAATCTGAAACGGATCGTAGTGGACCCAAATGGTACTTGCCCTCAAGCCTGGCCCCTCTACTTCCACCCCCCCCCCGAAGCCTACCACGTATCTCACCCCCACCCCCCCGCCCGCCTCTTCCCCCCCCCTCCATCCCCCTCCTCCTCCCACCCCTCTTTTTTGGCTCCCCTCGTTCCCTTCCCCTCATCCTCCTTTCACTCTTCTTCCCTCCTACCCCCCTCCATTTCTTTATTGTATTACTCCCTCTCTGTTCCTTAAAATTTTGTTGTTATTATAATTTTTGAACAAACTTAATATTTTTCATAGTTTTCCTTTAAGTTTTCTTCCTTTGCATTTAGTGCTATGTGTTAGAGTGAGCGTTACTTCCTATACTTGACAACTAAAATACCCCGTATGTGTGTGTGTGTGTGTGGCTTTGAGCTTAATAACACAGTTGCCACTTTGGTCCTTTTTGACCGAAAGATATCCTTTTTGCTTACGCTTTCTCTTACGATATGTTTCTTTAAACTATTTGGCAGGTTCTCTGTTATCTTGCTATATTAAGCCTGACATGTGTGTTTGGTTGTCCTACAGCACTCCGAGGAGTAACAGTTTTAGACCGCTATCGTTTGGAATCCGCTATGTATCATATCAGCTTCGTTCGCTTCAGCAGCGTCTAGCAAAACTCCTGCTTTGGCAAATTCGCCTGCTCTATCGTTACACTCAATGCCCTTGTGATCTGAATCCCGCATTATCTCTTACAGTTGCTGACTGGCTTAGACGACGCTTACTAGGTGCAATGAGCGCTGCTTGACTGTTTGAGAAAATGCCAGCGCCCGAGTCCAAGGGCAGGGGCTTCCAGGGGATTGTGTTTCGCAACTATTTTAAGGGGTTGCCAGCGCAATTTCCTCAAAGAAGGAGGGAGTTTCCTTATCGCTTCAAGAGGAACAAGACATTGGCATAAATGCCCTCTCTTTTCCCAGTACTTGGCAGATACTAGCCTAGCTGGGATGACGAACTCAAATCGACACCTTTAATTGTACAGAGAATACACCAGCTCCCACGCCGCTCTCTATTTGGGACTCGTCGTTGTGGAGCGAGTTTGCCTTCTTTCTGTATACCCCTTCCCCGGTCAAATTCCTCTTTCCGCTTGAATGTGTGAAAATCTCATGTCGGAGTCACACTGAGAAGCCTGCTGAGAATACAACTGCAACCATAGTCGCCTGAGTTCCAACGGTCATACCCACGGATAATCTATATCGATAACACTCCCCAAAATCTTCGGGGAGTGCCTTTATCGCCACAACAACAACAACAACGTGGTCGTGTCTAACAAGTTCCAGTTACACTTACACGAATGCCCAGCGGTAACTGGTTTAGCATCATTTTGTTTGTCTTAGTTGAGCCCGACCTTGGTTTTCTTGTTACCCGGTTGCTCGCTGTACTCCATTCAGATTCTTGATAATATATAGTTTGTCGAAGACTTTTGCCACATACGATTGAATGGGTTTTATGACGCCTGTTATCAGCCACATTACGTGATTGAATTTGAAACCCCAATGCTGACAATTCTGATATTTTGCACCCTTCTTTTTTTTTCTTCTGGCTGAGCTTATTCATTTAGGCCATTTAATATGAAGGGGAACATACATGCTACTGCGATGACGACATTGTCCGCGTATGTAACTATCATCAATAAATTTTTATCGAGCTCCCGTTCAACAGAAGTGATGAGAAAATTCCTCCATCAAGAGGTCCACTGTTAGTGTGCATTACTCTATTTTCCAGAATTGATTGCTTCTACTGGCAGATATGGTACCAGCTCTGCCGAGGTAATCGTATATTATTCAAAGTACCTTCTATATCTAAAAAGGCTTTTAAAGTGCATTACTTGTACTGTAGGGATCTCTCTTGCTCTATACAGACTCCAGACAGAGACTTATAAGCTCAACAAGCCTCTGAAGTATTATCGGAGTGATATCGTGAAGGCCCGGAGATTTATAAGGTGGGAAACTATTGATAGCGAATATTATTTTTTCCTTGTAATTGACCGAGCCCAACAGTCTATTCGAAGGAAACTAGGCTAACTGGGGTGCTCCCGCAGTCATAAAAATTAGTGCTTATAACGACGTTTAGTGATACCTCAGCATATTCCGCCTGTAGTCCGTGCTTTGCTCTCAGGAAGTGATCATTGTGCTGTTTTTTTTAACAGAATATTGCTGAGCGTCGACGATCATATGTTTTTGATCGATAAGAAGAAGGTAAACAAAGATTCTGCCTTAGCTTCCCTTATTGCTTCCATGTATTTCTTGAGTTTCGCGTTGTATGTTTTCCATACGAAACACTCGTTGTATAGCCTACTTACTTTTTAACTCAACACTGAGCTCACCGTTACACCCAGGAGGGAATTCTTTCGAATTTCTTCTTTTGGATAACCTTAACTAAAATATTTGGCCTTGAAAAACTCCTAACACATTGGATGTATTGATGTCAGCATCATAGGTTAGGTTGAACTGGCCGGTCCCTGAGGACCTCACATATACTGAATGAGTCCGTAGTGTTACCAGAAGTTTGTTTTAACGACCAAAGTGAAAGACCCTATCAAAAACCAGGACCTATGTTATAAAATTAGTCAGCATCATATGTGACCCGGCCTACGAAAAGGTGGCTTATGACTCAAAAAAGAAACAGCTGTTAAAGATAAACAATGCATTTCTTCAGTTTCTTAGTAGTTTTTCTTTTGCATTATTTTTTTGAGTCATAAGCCACCTTTTCATAGGCCGGGTAACATATATTGAAACAGTTTAGGGAGACCGTTGCTTTCAGTTTAATAGTTATATTTTTGGTGTTTTTAAAAAATGACTTTCGGCAACAAAAAAATTTGGTGAGTATGGCAACCATGGTTGAGAAAGCCACATATCTACATATTCATTCACAAAAAGTTACTCATACGCCATGTAGTACACACGTTTTTACTTTACTGCTAGCATTTATCTAGTGTCTTTATTTGTGTCAGTATTAAATTATCGTTTTTGGCCAACTTTTTGTGACCGTTCTAGTTTGAATTGATCGTGTTTTTTTGTTTATATTTTATGGTCATACAGGTAAAATGCATTCGTTCTAAACAATGTGCATGTGACTGCAGAAAAGGTCACATTATTTTTCATTTGTTGGGGTTTATTGGCCGAAGTACAATTAATTTTTTTGTAGATGACAGTGGGACGAATGAGTCTATCCGCGTTTCTTCTAAAAACGCTGGAGGGTGGAGGATGGCTCAGAGAAAAATGAGAACGGAAACACCGGAGGGGGTTGTGGTAATGAACACACTTTTTCAGGACCTTGAAGGAAGTGGTGGCTAATGCCGATAACATAGCGACTCTTGTCAATACACCGAAGAACGTATTATTCTGTCAACCCTAGCGAAACGGAGTTAATTTTGTAAACGCGGAGGTACAAGATTCGTTGCGTCCTGTCTGGCAGGTTTGAGATCCTTAGGATTGGCGTTTACCTTCTCTAACCGGAGTCCAAAAAAACTAGCAGATTAAGCAGGGTTCCACCTTAGTGATGCTGCTGTTAAAGGCGTAGGTTCCACATTACAATTGAGAAGATAGCTGGTGTTGTGTGGGGTCACATAGCATGCAGGGCATACATTACGTATTTCGGGGTTGATGCTAAACAAGTAAGAGTTTAACCTGTTAAATTATCCAGAAGGAAGTTGGGCCAGAGTGACTCGTGTCTCCCTTGGTAATCTGATCTTTTTCTGCAAGTGTTGGATAGTGTACATTGATAACGGGATTCACCGGGCGCCACCGAGCGATAGTGCTTACCGAATCCGTGTGGATTAGGCTAAGGGCCCCCCACGACAGCCGGTTATGTACCTCGAGATTTTTTTTAGACCAAGGGCTGTCATTTCAGTTTAGCCCCATTTAATGCAATGGAAGCTTAATGTGAAGAAGAGGACTAGGAAGGCTTCCGTTGCCTTTTACAGCTGTATCCAAGGGTAGTACATTCGTACGATATGGTGGTCAATCCGAATCTCTTCTATGGCGTTCTGGGGTGGTGGAAAGCATTTGACACTTTTTCAAGGGCGGCAATACGAGTTTGTATGGGGGGTTATAAGTTTGTGAATTACGGGCACCCCAACATTCTGACCAACTTCGGCTCCATCCCTGGCAGGACAGTTTACAGTGCGCAGGCTTTCGCTCCTGTTGCCACATTCACCACTCATATTCCATGAAGGGAGGAATAGAGTGGAAACCTGTTTACGGATGAATGTTGGCTGGACGGGAGGATTGGAGGTGAAGTATTCTGCCATAAGTTTGGTATTGACCGGAAATTTAAGCTGGCCGATCACTGAAGCGTCTTCATGGCGGAGAGCGCCGCTATAGAGGGGGGCTACTGTTAACCTCTGTAACTGTTGGGGAATTTATATCTACTCATATAGTCAGACGGCTATCAAACGCTAAGCTCGGCTATGGATTGCTTGACCTCACTTGCGGTGTCATCTAACTAACTTCTGGTGAAAAATTATCTGCGTGCTAGGGCATGAGGATAACTCTGGCAATTATCAAGCTGATTTCTTGGTTCATTTTGTTTCGTTGATTTTCTTACAGGATGGTTAATTAATGTATATGGAAACGACTGGTCATCCCTTTCCACATTTGGTTTGGATACAAACCTGTTTCGGCGTTGTGCCATATTCAGTGTCAGTTTTCGATCTCTTGGCTAATGCAGGTACTGTTGAGTTGAACGTGTCTGCCAGTGATCTCTTGTTTCTCTAGTTCTCTGCTTTTGAACAGATGAAACTTGAAACAGCTTAGCAAACGCTGCGATGAAATCACTTCCTGTCTTGCGTCGAAGTCTTTCTGTCCCGTTGTTGATTCCAAGTGCTCGGCGGAGTTATTAGGGTTGACACAAGCTCACCTTCCCAACAGTGCACTGCTCAGTGGAAGCTCATGCAGTACGCCTATACTGATCTGGCACAGCGGTGTTAGTTTTATAAAAGACGACGGCCGGGGAGTCATGCAGTCAATTTTCGCTCAGCTGTCCAGTTTTTCGAGAACGAGGTGGAAACATCTCATCCGGGATGTTTACACTCTGTGGAAGAGATGATGCGTGTCTTATTCGTAGCGAATATCGTTTCTCCCTAGCGGAAAGCTGCCACCCAACGAAACCTAACTTAGTGAAAGGAAATCGCTAAAACTTAGGAGTTTTGAGCCGTAAAGTACTAAAACGGTGGTAACCCAGTTGGAGAAGAATAAACACCACGCTCTGGGGTTGTATGGAGTTAAGCCTTTTATTTAGATTGTATGTCTTGGCAGCCATCTGAAGAAGATCCAACCAGCTAATCACATTTTGGTTAAGTATACACGTGTTTGCGGAGCAATATGCTTTTCAAATATTTCTAATATATTCTGTTACAAATATTCTGCAAACTGTCCAATTTCCTTCCGTTTGCCACTGTGCTGCAAAAAAACAACCTATTTTCATTTACTTTGTACAAGCTGTACATATGTATGTGTATGTATGCCACATTTGTCTAACATCCCTGTAAAAATGCGATTAGTCTAGCATGAATCCGAGTTGAGTCACAAAGGAGTATGCGACCAATGCCAGTTTTGATCTCTTTGTATGAGTTGAACTGTTCCTTTTGTTTGAGCATGTCCTATGAAGAGACTAATTATACCCTTTTATACTCGAAAAGGGATCGATAGGACCAATCCCCTTTGTACCCATATGGGAAACATATGAAGACTAGTTCCCTTTTCGGTTCAATAAGGACTCAAATAGGGTCCAGTCGAATTTTCTGCCATGAGAAACACAGACAAAAGGCTTTGCCAAGCCACCAGATATATTTGATGCAAGTTAATTTCCTGCTTTTCAAAAAGGAATAAAAAATATTGTTCGAAAATATAACCCTAACTCCGGCGTAGTCGGAAGGTTCGATACAGGGCTCCGCATTTTTCTTAAATAATTCGATTCAATGACCAGAATCTTCTTTATTTTCCCATTTCGTTGCCGCTTTTTTTAATATTTCTTAAAATTGGCTACATAGATTTCAACCTGACTAATCCAGACTGTACCCGAAAGGGATTAAAGGGGATCAATTATGCCCAAGTAAAGACAAAAGAGATCAATCGGAGACCAATCTCTTTAGAGATTAATCTCACGATTTTTTGCAGGGACAATTACCGCTGCATATTCCCAATTGTTTGCTACCTGCATGTATACATAAATGTGAGTATAAAGAATATACATTAGGGTGGGTCGATTTGTATGAACGAAAGTTAACAGATATCGCGCCATCGATTTTTCGATAGGATATGGGCTCAGGAAAAAAAGTTCCACTACGCATACCCAAAAAATAATTTTCGAGCCTGCGAAATTTAATTTTTTTGACTTTTTTTTTAAGGGTTTTTTCATGACCTACTAAAAAAATTTTTCATAAAAACTGTTATCGCCAACGTTTTAAGCGGACATTTTTTGTCGGACAAGGTATACATATGAAAATTTTACAATGAAATGACATTTTTTTAGTAGTTCATGAAAAGGAACCTTAAAAATCAAAGTCGAAAAAAAGTAAAAAAAAACGAAATTTCGCAGGCTCGAAAATAATTTTTTTTGGGTATGCGTAGTGGAACTTTTTTCCTGAGCCCAAATCCTATCGAAAATTCGATGGCGCGATATCGGTTAATAAATCGACCCAGTCTAATATACATACATACCTACGAAAATACACACACGTCAACGCACACGTCCGCAGCGTTTGTTTGCTTTAGTGCAAAACCTAATCTAATTGTGAATTCATTCGCTCAGCGTGCAACCTGCCATTTGCAACGTATTCTCATTCATAGCCACAGTGTATGGATGCAACTTGCAACTTACAACATTTGAACATTTGCGCAAATGTCCTATACGTAAAAGTAACCAAGCGCTGCTTTTAAAAATTCTCTAATGAATTTTCTAGCACAAAGTTTTCCGCGCCACTTCCGCTGCTGTTATAACAGTTTTTGTTTGCATTGTTTTTACAGTTGCTGCTGCATTATCACTGTGAATATTCACTATAGCATTCCCACATTTGCCATCTACATACCTATATATGGCATCTACCTTTCCTCCAAAGTTTTCTTCTCATCATTCGCTTGTTTTCATTGCAGCAATTTTCCCTTGGCAATGACAATAAACTACCGCAAAAAACTTAAATACACTCACAGCCATTAAACTTTTTTGATAGCAATTTTTAGCAGATGAATACTGCTATTCATGGTTTGAAGATAAGCTGTTTTTTTTGTGCACCACATTTTGGTGGGCGGATTTGAAGGTTCAATCATATTAAGTGCAATTTCTTCGCTGTTTTGTTATCGCTCTAATCTGCGTTTGCTTTTTCCTTTGTTTTTTTATACCTTTCATGAACATGAAATGGTATATTAACTTTGGTCCGATGTTTGTAACGTTGAGACATATAGTAGATAGACTCACCATTAAGTATACCGAATTGATCAGGGCGACGAACTGAGTTGATATAGCCATGTCCGTCTGTCCGTCCGTCTGTCTGTTTGAACGCAAACTAGTCCCTCAAATTTTGAGATATCTCAATAAAATTTGGCACAAGGATGTATTTTTGTATTATATTAGACATTTCTCGGATCCGGTAGGATCGCACCACTATAACATATATCTCCCATACAACCGATCGTTCAGATAGAAAGATTTTTGGACATTTCTCCCTTAATTTCCAATATAAAAGCGTTAAACTTGGTGATATTTATTCTAATGTATCATAGAAGATTTCCTGTAAAAATCATTTCGATCGGAGCTATATATAATATATATCCCATACAACCGATCGTTCATATAAGGGGGTTTTTTGCCATTTTTATTTTATATTTATCTTAAAAATCGTTAAGGTATGTACATCTGTTCACTATATAATTCTTATCTTATACATCCTATTATTTGGAGATTACGAACGGGATAAGATTATTGTTCAGCCCCATTCATGAAAGGTATGAAGTCTTCGGCACAGCCGAAGACAGTCCCGTCCTTACTTGTACTTTTTGTAATGCTATCGCATGTGTCGTTCAAACTGTTCAATTTCTTATTTAGTTCATTTAAGCGACCGCCTACCACACCGAAGGTTGTGGGTTCACGCCCCGTGCAAAGGAACATCAATATTTTAGAAACAAGTTTTTTCAATTAGAAGAAAGTTTTTCTGCGCCTTGGCAGTGATTTGGTAAGCACTCCGAGTGTATTTCTGAAAAGCCGCTCAGTGAAAACTCATCTGCCTTGCAGATGCCGTTTGGTGTCGGCATAAAACATGTAGGTCCAGTCCTGCCAATTTGTAGGAAAAATTTGAAAGGAACACGACATAAATTGGAAGAGAAGCTCGGCATAAAATCTCTTCTTTATTATAATTAAAAAAATTTACAACTTAATTAAATCAATTTAAATGCGTTAAAAATAATAATTGTGTGCTTTAAATTTTGCCCTTAATTCGAATGCAAAACACGCTTAAATTGATCGAAAAGGCGTTTAATTAGTGACGTTAAAAGGGAATTAAATAAGCAATAAATCACGATGGTAATTGAAATGTATGCTTATTTGATAAGCTTAATGAGATTGCTGGCTTTATTAGATTGCAGACTTAATGGCCAAAAAAATCGCATTAACCACTGTAACAACGCTTAAGGCCTCGGCGCGGCTTGAGTGCAGGCCGTATGGTCATAGCAGTATAGCGCAATCTAATATCGGGCAACAGTGGCTGAGCTTCGAAAGAGTTCTGAGGCTACAACTGAGCAGGAGGGTTCCCAGTAATAAGTAGTTCCCTATAGGCTGCCAGATTACTGCAGCATATTTCAGCAGGAAATTATAGCTGCGAAGAAAGCAGCAGACATTTTAGAGGAAGCGCCCTTAAGCTGCAGTCGCGTCTATGCATATACATAATGACAGTCAGGCGGCGATTAAGACAATAATCTCACAGAGTACTTCATCAAGAAAACGTCTTGAAATGCAAAGAAGTATTGGAAAAACTTCGCTCAGGCCAGACCATACATCTGTACTGGGTTCCCGGTCATAAAGGGATATAAGGAAAGGAAAAGGCCGATGAGTTGGCAAGGGAGAGCGCAGCACTCGCTGAATCGACGGTAAACCTCCCAATCCGTTTGGGGAAATAAAAAGGAGACAGGAGTTGCATATGATCCCTCAAGCAGGAAAGGTGTGGACAGAAACGCGGAGCTGCAAAGTTTTAAAGATCATGTGCAAAGCCTACGTGATTGGGGTTCTTCTGATAACACAAGGGACACATTCAGTAAATGTGAGGTCTTTATTGACCGACCAATTCAACCTAACCTAATAGTTTTTAACAGTCCAATCTGCATTATACTATGCGGATTTGGAGACAAACAGTTCATACAAGCTGGCGGATTATGTAGAATAACGCGTACCTATGTATTGCCTACAAAGCTAATTATTATATTCAGTTAAATAAATCAAAAACATCTCTCTTTCGATTTATATTCGCACTACGACTTGCTCTATTTTAACGTTATGCCAAGTGTTCAATGGTGTGGAAAATTTATAAAAATAGTCTGACAAATCGTTAAACACTCAATACTTTTTTTACTCCCCAGCAACTTGCCTTTAACGGTTTATGCCTTGACATTGCACCCAATTCCAATTATGGGACAATTTTTTTTTCATGTAAGAAAAAAAAATATCCTTAAAAACTACACGCATACACGCATGTAGGTAAACACTTAAATTTCGGGGTGAAAAAACAAACAAATTTCCTCACATGCTAACAATTACACATGAGTGCTTATCCTGGTTGACATCTGAACTGGTGGTGAAAGCGACAACTCACTAAAACCAACCCACAAATATTGGCATTGCTTGCGCAGCTGGATTGGCAGTAGATGGCACTGCGCCAACACAAATACAAACGTATTATCATTTAGTGTTTTTTTTATTTGTTATATAAAGTTTATGCATTACATACATACATATATGCAGTTAGTTTTTGATGGCTTACATTTTGTCATCATTGCACGATGAACAGCTTGATATATTTCTTTTTCGCTTCGTTCTAAAGCAAATGTAATTTTTAAGCGTCTCGACTTATGGCTTAACATTGATATGTAGGTGTGTGTGCGCGTGTGCACACTAAATAAAAACTATATAAAGCGTATGATTGCGGTAAAGTTTAGATGCATCAGTGCAATATGAAAAATGCCAACACTTGACATTTATTGCACTCGATTTTTTATTGCACAGTGAAGTAAATGAATGAGTTGTGAAGTTGAAAAAGAAATAAAACATTTATACCGAATTAAAGCAATAAAATCACAAATTATATTTATTGACTTTTGGCTGGCTCTAGGTCATTAGGAATAAAAACACGCGTCTGTTAAGTTTTCCCCCAAATATATTTCGGTTGCACATCGGTAATCGTTCTCAAGGGTAACTGCAATAATATTATAAACAAATTTAACTTAAAAATTACATACAAAATTTTTGTAAACATAAACAATTATAAACATTTACATACATTCATTTACACGTCTGGCTGCTTTGACGTGGAGCTTAATACTGTCCGTTTGTTTGTCAACAAGTGTTTGTAGATGTGTGCAATATTATCAGTGTCCCGTTTTGTAATTCATTCTTATGTTCGGCGGAGTGTTTATTATATATAAAGTTTCCAATGTTAGGCGTTTGGTATAGCATTGTTCTTGTGCTAAAATTGATGCTCTTTCGAAGTTTGGAGAATAGCCGGTAGATGCACAGTGGGCAGTTAGTGCTGTTTTTGCGATGCTTGAATCCTGACATTGTTTGAAGTCCGATTTGTGCTGTCATACTCTAGTTTTTAATTTCGACTTTGTTGTTTCCTACGTATACATTGTTACAAGTTTCGTCTTTGCTTCCGTTACAGGGGATTTTATAAATTAGATGCTTCTTTCCATTGGAGATATTTGGATTTGTATTATTAAATATCTTGTTTAAAGTGTTTGTGGACTTGTGTGCTATTTTTATAGTTTTCTTTGTTGTAAATATTTGATCTTGTTAGCCTTCTGATAGATGAGGTACATATGTGACTGATTTATAAAATTTTCGGGGTTTCGTTTTTTTGCAGATTTCTCGTAGTTTTTGTTCTCTTTATTAAGGTTTTTATAATATTTTCTGGAAAGTCATTTTGTTTCAATAAGCACAATATCTCATTCTCTATTTCCCTGTGGTAAATTTGGTCCGATATGTTCGACATGCGTCGTATACAGCCCAATGTTGTATTCATTATCACCGTTTTTAGGGTGTGTTTCGAGTAAAAATGTCTGTTAAACGAATTCAGCGCATTTAGTGTATTATGTATCTCATCTTCGCGTATAATTGCAAAATGTCATCGACGTATTTACTTATTAATCTGGGCTTCTGAGTAGTTCCTTCATTATAATATCTGCAATAACTGGTGAAGCAGGGGATCCATCGGCATTCTTTTCAACTGGACGTATACCGTGTCCTTGAATTTTAAATATCTACTTTCTTCTATGCAAAATCGTAATATGTCCATAAATATTTGTTTGTCGGCATGTTGGTAAATTCTTTTATAGTCATCCATTTTCTTTGTATGATGTCAGGTGCTAATTTGTCGGGATACGGGGAAACAGTGAGACTACGTCAAAAGAAATGAGTGATTACAAAACCATAACTCGGTGATAACACGCCGATAATAAATGTGTAGCCACTCCGATAACAATTCGATACATCTTCAATATCAAATCGACTGCTTGTAGATAAAAAATCGATAACCGTCCACAGAAAACAGTTTCATCGGCTTGTTACGGCTGAGCCATCGGCTTGGTATTGGTTTCTTATCAACTTGTTATCGACGCGTCATCGATGTGTTACTAATTTTTTTTTATATTCAAAATGTTTTTTAATAAAGATATACCCATAACTCGTTGATAATAAATGGATAGCATGCTGATTACAACACCAAAATTTGTGGATAACACACCGATAACAGAACTCCAAATAAAAATTGGCAACACTGTGATATCAAATAAATAAATGTTCGATAACAACCAATAACTTATCGATAAAAAGTCGATAATCCTTCGAAAAAGAGAAGAGAGTTTAATCGGTTTGCTATTGATAACGAAATTGTCGTCGCATTATTGACTTGTTTTCCGGCGAGTCATCGCTTTGGTATTGGTTTTCTTATCGAAATGTTTTCGATGTGCTTTTTTAATTGAAGTGTTATCGGCATCTGGCGGTCGCCGTGGTGTGATGGTAGCGTGATCCGCTTACCACAGCGAGAGCCCTATGTACAAGTCCCAGACAAAACAACTTAAAAACTAAAAAAAAGTTTTTCATTAGAACAAAGTAGCCGGCGATAACAAATGACATTCGACGATACCGGTTGTTATCGATAACAAACCTTTAACGCATCGATTCGGCCACAGATGTTCGTAAAATATTTTTGTATAAGGCTTTTCGGGCGCGAAAGTATTTAAAATTGCATGATTACTTATCTCCATAACACTTCTTCACCCCACTAAGTAAAGCTTCACGTATTGCCACCGCTACATACAAGTCTTCAATGAAAACTGATATATTAACCGAAAGGTCATACCTTGCGTATACCTAATCACAGTCACTCAAACTCACGATTGCTTCGTAAGCATCGAACGATCGTAATGAAACGACTTCTTATATGAGCTTGCGAAGTTCAAATGGTTTTACGAGCTTTGGAGGGTTTTGTGAGCTTTCATTAGATTCTCTAATATGTTCTTAATTCGTCGTTAAAATATATTTTAGGCCTAATCAAGCAGACTAATTTTGCATCACAGTATTTTGAAAGGCTGTTCCTATTCCTTCTTAAAATTTACTAATAAAATTTCCGAAAGTTTTTCTTGTGCTATTTTATTTCTTTTTCTGTTGTTTTTCTTGTTTTACTTCATCTTGAACGATAAAAAAAATTCCGGACGAACAGTGACTTCCATTTGAAAGCGCTTTCAAAGCCGCGTCATGCCAGCAGCGTTCATACAAAACAAAGTTAAGAATTATCAGCAGTCACAAAGATTTACACATAAACATATAATTGAATGTCATTGCTTCATTATCATTGGAACTTAAGTGTACTCCTGCCGCGGAACCAGCCTGCTTAATATCGCGTATAAGCTTCTATCTTGCGTACTGTGCGAAAGACTGAAGCCCATATTCAACAAACTGATTAGACCTCACCAGTGCGGCTTCCGACCGTTTAAATCTCCTATCGAAGAGATCTTCACGACTCGCCAAATCCTGGAGAAGACTAACGATAAGAGAATTCACACTCACCATATTTTTCGTCGACTTCTAAGTAGCCTTTGACGGCGCGAAAAGAAGCTGCTTGTATGCTGCTATGCCCGAGTTTATGTTCCCTGAAAAAGTTAGCAAGTCTATGCCAAATGACGTTGAACAACACCACCAGTTTCGTAAGGATTCGGAAGAACCTCTCCGTACTATTCAAACCAAACGAGGTTTCAGTCAAGCGACTCCCTTTTGAGCGATTTTTCTAACATAATGCTGGAGAAGATAAGTCTAGAAGCAGAATTAAATCGTGAGGGTACAGTTTATTATACGAGCCTATAATTACTGCCATATGCTGATGATATTGATATTGTAACGATTTTAGAGGAATTCTGCTTATTCCAAGCCTTCTGCTAACGTTCGAATCGCTAAACTATTGAATAATAGCTCCAATATTCTATAATGCAAAATGGTCTTTATAGACTACTTTGAGATATTTCACAATAACTCTTACTTCACAACTCATTGCGTGTTTAAATCAAACTGCTTAGTCATGCCTCAGCTTGCGCTGCTTTTATACTCTCTGTTGCCTCATTCACCCATTTCTCCTAAGGTCTAGTAATTTTGTGAACTTCATGCTTGGTTACCAGCTATATACATGTATATTTGTAGTTTGTATCCATATGCGTGTGTATATGGAGTACTACCTCGGCTGATGATGACATGCGTTTGTGAGAATCTCTCTGCTGCCTTGTATGTATGTGTGTACATGATGATTTGATTTGTTTACGTACATACGAGTGGCTGCTTAGTACCGGCTTAGTGATGCTAGTATGCTTAGTGATGATAATATTCGTCACTATATAATTGTTCTGACGCTTAGGTAAATGGATAGATAAAGAAACAAAAAGTGTGTCTTGCGGTAATGAGGACAAGGTACTTGCTGTCATCCAAGAAACAATCGGCGCATTCTAGCCTTGGTGGCCACATCACTGTTTACTGATATAAAATTCGAGACTGTGAAGCATTTCGTCTATTTGAAAACCAGTTTTTACAGCAAAAATAATTGAAGCTTAGAAATCAAATACAGAATAACTTTTGCCAAAAAGTGCTTGTTGGGACTAAGTAGGCAATTGAAAAGTAAAGTCTTCTCCCGAACAAAAATCACGCTCTACAAGTCGTTCATAATACCTGTCCTTATGTATAGCTCGGAATCATGTGCGGTGTCGAAAGACGATGTTATGAGGCTTGGAGTGCTGGGGAGAAAAGTTATCCGGAAGATTTATGGTCCTGTCCGTGATACTGTCCGTGCAGCGAATCAAAACCCAAAGACTTCGCTGGTAGGTCATGTTGTGCGAATGTTCGAAGACGCTCCGGCTAATAAAGTATTTCAGTCGACAATGCGGCTTAGAAGCAGAGGAAGTGGTAGACCTCCACTGAGTTGGGAGCGCTAGTTATCGCGAAACAGGGATGGCTGCGTGCATTGTTACAAAGCCGTTAGTGAATGTACATATAACATTCAAGAATTACTAAATTTATTTGGTTTTACACCACATCGTATATTTGTAACCATTACAGGGACACTATGGTTTTTCGTAGCCCTTAGTTGAAGAATATGTATTTGTTTTGTGGGACGGTAAATTACAAACAGATGTGCTTCTAAACACTTAATTAATTTCATAATTCATTCTGTTTCAATAATTTGAACATAAATATTTGATCGGTGTAGTACTTGTTTCAATTCGTTTTTAATTCAATTACAACGTGTATAACGTACTTACAATGTATAGCTGAGCAATTATGGGTGAAGCAATTATGTTATACAAAACAAGTAAGGAAGGCTAAGTTCGGGTGTAACCGAACATTACATACTCAGCTGAGAGCTTTGGAGACAAAATAAGGGAAAATAACCATTTAGCAAAATGAACCTAGGGTAACCCTGGAATGTGTTTGTATGACATGGTATCAAATGAAAGGTGTTAAAGAGTATTTTAAAAGGGAGTGCGCCATAGTTCTATAGGTGGACGCCTTTCGAGATATCGCCATATAGGTGGACCAGGGGTGACTCTAGAATGCGTTTGTACGATAGGGTATCAAATGAAAGGTGCTAATGATTATTTAAAAGGCAGTGGGCCTTAGTTCTATAGGTGGACGACTTTTCGAGATAACGCCATAAAGGGGGACCAGGGGTGACCCCGAACATCATCTGTCGGGTATCGCTAATTTATTTATATATGTAATACCACGAACAGTATTCCTGCCAAATTCCAAGGGCTTTTGATTTCGACCTGCAGAACTTTTTCATTTCCTTCTACTTGATATGGTAGGTGTCGCACCCATTTTACATAGTTTTTTCTAAAGTTACATTTTGCGTCAATAGACCAATCCAATTACCATGTTTCATCTCTTTTTTCATATTTGGTACAGAATTATGGCATTTTTTTCATTTTCTCGTAATTTTCGATATCGCAAAAGTGGGCGTGGTCATAGTCGGATTTCGGCCATATTTTATACCAAGATAAAGTGAGTTCAGATAAGTACGTGAACTAAGTTTAGTTAAGATTATGATCAAGTTATCGTGTTAACAGCCGAGCGGAAGGACAGACGGTCGACTGTGTATAAAAACTGGGCGTGGCTTCAACCGATTTCGCCCATTTTCACGGAAAACAGTTATCGTCATAGAAGCTATACCCTTACCAAATTTCACAAGGATTGGTAGATTTTTGTTCGACTTATGGCATTAAAAGTAATCTAGACAAATTAAATGAAAAAGGGCGGAGCCGCACCCATTTTTAAATTTTGTTTTATTTTTGTATTTGGTTGCACCATATCATTACTGGAGTTGAATGTTGGCATAATTTACTTATATACTGTAAAGATTTTAAATTTTTTGTAAAAATTTGTCTTTAAAAAAAATTTTTTTTTAAAGTGGGCGTGTTCGTCATCCGATTTTGCTAATTTTTATTTAGCGCACATATAGTAATAGGAGCAACGTGCCTGCCAAATTTCATCATGATATCTTCAACGACTGCGAAATTACAGCTTGCAAAACTTTTAAATTACCTTCTTTTAAAAGTGGGCGGTGCCACGCCCATTGTCCAAAAATTTACTAATTTTCTGTTTTGCGTCATAAGGTCAACGCACCTACCAAGTTTCATCGCTTTACCCGTCTTTGGTAATGAATTATCGCACTTTTTCGGTTTTTTCGAAATTTTCGATATCGAAAAAGTGGGCGTGGTTGTAGGCCGATTTCGTTCATTTTAAAAAGCGATCTGAGATGAGCGCCCTGAGGAACCTACATACCCAATTTCATCAAGATACCTCAAAATTTACTCAAGTTATCGTGTTTACAGACGGACCGACAGACGGACGGACGGACATGGCTAAATGAATTTCTTTTTTCACCCAGATAATTTTGATATATAGAAGTCTATATCTATCTCGATTAGTTTATGCCGTTACGGATTACCGTTATGCGAACAAAGTTAATATACTCTGTGAGCTCTGCTCAGCTGAGTATAAAAACATGTGTAACTATTTGTGTACATATTTACAACATTCAAAATTATTTTATGTACGTCTACATACCTGCACATTCGTAACTTTTAGAAAGCATTTACGGAGTTCACAAGTCATGATATTCTTTTGATTGCTGCTATTAACTTGATACATGAAGATAGTTAGTAGTGTACGTATTTCAGCTCGGTGCCTCAGCTCTATTATTCTTTATAAACGTTGCAACAACAAATTTGGTTACCGTTTACTCTTTGATTGAGCTTGTAGAACTATAACGTCTCGTTTACTCCATTGGTTAAGCATATGAGCTGGATTTCTTATTTGGTAGTGCCTTCGGAAATAAATATATTTTTCTCCTCCTGGCAGAAACTATTTTGATTATGAATAAAATTTGTTCATAAATGCAGTGCCACCAAGAATT
Source organism: Eurosta solidaginis (assembly GCA_029619165.1). Taxonomy (NCBI): domain Eukaryota; kingdom Metazoa; phylum Arthropoda; class Insecta; order Diptera; family Tephritidae; genus Eurosta; species Eurosta solidaginis. The sequence goes on along the minus strand of JARSSU010014657.1, from coordinate 15,290 downwards.
TCATGATTGAGGCCGTTTTGGGGGGTCTGTTATCCGGTTACAGGATTGACTTCTGGAATATTTAAAGCATATCCATCTTAACGTCTACACAAAACTAAAGGATAAAGAGGACTGCTCTTCTGTATGAGCAATAAATCTGAAAATGTTGGTTTTACTTTGCTGGACTTTATATGTAACACTTTATATATAAGTAAATTATGTCAACATTCAACTGCAGGAATGATATGGTGCAACAAAATACAAAAATAAAAGAAAATTTAAAATGGGCGTGGCTCCGCCCTTTTTCATTTAATTTGTCTAGAATACTTTTAATGCCATAAGTCGAACAAAAATTTACCAATCCTTATGAAATTTGGTAGTGGGCATGGCTTCCATGACGATAACTGTTTTCTGTGAAAATGGGCGAAATCGGTTGAAAGCCACGCCCAGTTTTTAGACACAGTCGACCGTCTGTCCTTCCGCTCGGCCGTTAACATGATAACTTGAGCAAAAATCGATATATCTTTACTAAACTTAGTTCACGTACTTATCTGAACTCACTTTATCTTGGTATTAAAAAATGGGCGAAATCCGACTATGACCACGCCCACCTTTTCGATATCGAAAATTACGAAAAATGAAAAAAATGCCATAATTCTGTACCAAATATGAAAAAAGAGATGAAACATGGTAATTGGATTGGTTTATTGACGCAAAATATAACTTTAGAAAAAACTTTGTAAAATGGGTGTGACATCTTCCATATTAAGTAGAATAAAACGAAAAAGTTCTGCAGGGCGAAATCAAAAGCCCTTGGAATCTTGAAGGAATACTGTTCGTGGTATGACATATATAAATAATTAGCAGTACCCGACAGATGATTTTCTGGGTCACCCTGGTCCACATTTTGGTCCATATCTCGAAACCGCCTTCACATATACAACTAAGGGCCACTCCCTTTTAAACCCCTCACGAATATCTTTAATTTGATACTCATATCGTATAAATACATTCTAGAGTCACCCCTGGTCCACCTTTATGGCGATATCCCTAAATGGCGTCCACCTATACAACTAAGGCCCACTCCCTCTTAAAATACTTTTAATACCTTCCATTTGATACACATGTCATACAAACACATTCCCAGGGTTACCCTAGGTTCATTTTCCTACATGGTAATTTTCCTTATCTTGTCTCCAAAGTTCTCAGCTGATTATGTAATGTTCGGTTACGCCGAACTTGGCCTTCCTTACTTGTTAGTTATTATACTCAGCGTGCTTTGCACACAGAGTATATTAACTTTGATTGGATAACGGTTGGTTATACAGGTATAAAGGAATCGAGAGAGAAATAGACTCCCATATATCAAAATCATCAGTGTCGAAAAAAATTTGCTTGAGCATGTCCGTCCGTCTGTCTGTCCGTTAACACAATAACTTGAGTAAATATTGAGATATCTGGTACATGAGCTTATCTGGACCTAGAATAGATTGGTATTGAAAATGAGCGAAATCGGATAATAACCACGCCCACATTTTATATATAACATTTTGGACAATTCAAAAAACCTGATTATTTAGTAAATAATACACCTAGAATGTTGAAATTTGACGTGTGGACTGATATTGAGACTCTTGATAAAAATTTTAAAATGGGCGTGTCACCGCCCACTAATGATAAAATCAATTTTACAAATATTATTAATCATAAATCGAAAATCGTTAAACCTATGATAACAAAATTCGGCAGAGAGGTTGCCTTTTCTATAAGGAGTGATTTGAAGAAAAATGGACGAGATCGGTTAAAGACCACGCCTACTTTTATATAAAAGATTTTTAAAAGGGTCTTGGACGAATAAAAAAAGCTATGTCACTGCAAAAAGAGCTTTATATCAATGGTATTTCATTTCCCAATAAATAAATTCAAATTTTAAAAAATGGGCATGGCACCACCCCTTTTATGACTAAGCAATTTTCTATACTTCGGGAGCCATAACTCGAAGAAAAATTAACATATCGTAATGAAATTGTGTACACATATTTTCCTTATAGCAGCAAATATTTCTAGTAAAAATGGACGGGATCGGGTAAAGACCACGGCAACTTAGATATAAAACAAGTTTAAAAGGGTCGTAGACTAGAATAATAAGCTATAACTTAGCAAAAAATAGTTTTGAATCAATGATATTTCACTTATCATGTTTTATTGTAAGAGGAAATGGGAAGACATTTTTTTTAAATGGGCGGTGCCACGTGTGATGTAGAAAAGTAATTTATCTGAAATGAAATGTACAATTGAAGCTCACGCTGAGTATATAATATTCGGTTACACCCGAACTTAGACACCTTTACTTGTTGGGAGCTAAGATTGCCCGTCCGCATAGCCAAAAAAAAATTTATTTAAAATTCTTAATTCTGAAATATGAAAAACCTTCGTCTTGATCGAATGAACCTATAGCTACAATTTGGTGATTATTGAAGTGTGGGAAATACGTTTCCATAGCGAACACAACACAGTATTTGATTTGTATATATATAGATAGATATATAGATGTAGATAGACTGAAACTAACACATTTTTTTAACGGCGGCAGATTACTAAACGTCCAAAAGGAATCATAAAAAAACTCAACAATGCAGTCAAACTTTAGGTGTTAAAATAATCTAAGTTTGTACGTCATCCATAGTTCTAAAAAATCCCATTTATAGGAAAGTGCTACGTACCTTTTTTCCTAATTCCACATTTTACTGGAGGTGTTAGGACTTAACGTCATATAGCTCCTTACCAATATTCATTATCCTACCATTACTACATCCAGATATATGCAGTATGATATATCCATTTGTATTGGAGGTGCCACGCCCCTTTTTCCTAATTCCACATTTTCTTGGTGGTGTTAGGGATTGGCCTCATATAACTCCTTACTAAAGTTCAATGTTCTGGCATGTATACCTTCAAATTATGCAGTACCAAAGATTCCATTTGTAAGGGAGGTGCCACGCCCCTTTTATATATCGAAATTATTTTTAGAATACTTACTATAAGAGAATCAACACTCACCATCTTTTCGTCGATTTCAAAGCAGCCTTCAACAGCGAGAAAAGAAGCTGCTTGTATGCTACTATGTCTGAATTCAAGCTCCCTGCAAAGTTAAAAAGGCTCTGCCAAATGGCATTGAGCATAACCACCATCTCTATAAGGTATGGGAAGGGACCTCTCGGAGCCATTCAAATCCATACGTGGCTTCAGACAAGGCTGTTCCCTTCTGTGCGATTTCTTTAATGTCATGCTGGAGAAGATAATTTAAGCAGCAGAACTAAACCGTGAGGGTACAGTCTATTTTATAAGACCGTATGTTGATGATATTGATATTATTGGCCTAAACAACCGCGCTGTGAGTTCTGCCTTCTCTGATTAGATAATAAGAAAAAAAAACAGTGAGTATTGCGGTAAATGAAGACAAGACGAAGTATTTGCTGTCATCAAAGAAGGAATCGGAGCATTCGCGTCTTGGCAACCGCGTCACTGTTGAGCAAAAATAATGTCAAATCAAACGGAAATCAAACGGAGAATAACTTTTGCCACCAAGTGCTACTTTGGACTGAGTAGGCAATTAAAAAGTGATGTCCTCTCTCCACGAACACAAATCACGCCCTACAAGTCGCTCATCAAACCTGTCTTCAAGTATGGCTCGGAATCATGGGCGGTATCGAGAGAAGATGAGATGGCTCAAGAGTGTTTGGGAGGAAAGTTCTCCAGAAAATGTATGGCCTTTTTCGCGATGCCGACGGCGAGTATTAAGCGAGTTATAATGATGACCTGTATGAGATTGATGCAGATATGACGATAGTGCAGCGAATAAAAAACCAAAGGCTTCGCCGGCTAGGCCATGTTATGCGAATGTACAAGACGCGCCTGCCAGGAAAGTATTTCAATTGACAGGGCAGTTTGGAAGCAGAGAAATGGTGAGACCTACTTTGAGTTGGGAAATGCAGGTGGAGGAAGACTTGACTTCGCTTGGTGCTCCCAGTTGGTGTCAGTTCTAGTGAAACAGGGATAGGTGGCATCACTTGTTACGCACTGGCGAAAATCGCTTAGGTTAAGGGATTTTGAAGAGCTGTTAAAATAGCTAGCTTGTGCTAGTATTTTTTATTATAACAAAATAAATCTTATACTTAACTGTCATTGATATAAGAGAGAACTTGTTAGACTTAGCACAGTGTTGGTTCCTAGGACATGTTTCTGAGTTAGGAGCTTATTTTTCGTGTACTTGTTGTGATCCCCTGTAGGTGCACTCGTACTGGTGTAGAAGTCAAGCGGTTCTTTTGAATTTTCACAGATATGAGTTAACTGTTCTGTCTGCCTAATGTTCACTTGCAGAGCGGCAAGTTATCGTTTTAACTACTATTACTTTTCAAGTTTAAAATTTTTGAAAAACTTTCAACTTAATTGAATTTAAGTTGTCACTATCCAAGTGGGCCTTAGAGTGTCAAATACAATTTCAGATTCATGCGTATGTAACTTTGAAAGAAAGGTTAGTCTTGATAACTGAAAATATCCATGATAGATTGAGCTTAGATATAAACATTCTTTACATGTAAGTTTTCCGTGTGTCTTATTTTTATAAATTTTTTATTTAATTTTATTTTTTGTTGTATCCTTAGATTTTGTTGGTTTTTGTCATCTTGCTTGTCTTTGTCTTGCGTGTTGTCTTCAAAGTGTTGTCGTCCTCAGCGTTTAACCGTTTTTGGAATTTTAGCTGTGTTTATTTATTTATTGGATTGGTTGTCTTTGTATTTTTTTCTTTCTGACTTTTTAAATTTTTTCCCCGCATTCCTTGTCTTGGTTCCTATTGCGAATCAAAACTAGTAAAAGGCTAGGATTGGGTATTAAAGGTCCCACAAAAATGGCTTCCCATTCCACAAGCTGCGAGTAATATTTTAGTATTATTTATATTTTTTGCAAATAATTAGCATTAAAATTACCTACATATAACTGAAATTTTAACAGCGCCATGAATTATAATTATATATATATACCATATCAGTCCTGAAAATTTTTTCAACCAACCAGAAGGTTGAGAATGTTTTTGTATGCATAAAAATAATACATTTAACTCTAGTATTATGGAGTATAAGTCTTTTTTGTTCAAATATCACCGTTGATTTTTAAAGTTTTTTTTTAATTTTTGTTCCAATTTTTTTTCTTGAGACGTTTACCTGATATTACTAGTCGACTTTATTTAAAAAAAAATTACTTTTGATTTGTATTGACAGACTTTGAAATCGCCCATATACAAAATTTCAGTAAATAGGATAATTGTTTGAAAATTCATCCGCCATTTGCATTCGCCGTTTTGAATTTTTGAAAAAAAATTTTAAGTTCGCAACTAGCGACCTCGCTAACCCCTTAGTTTTAAGTTTTGTACAAATTATTAAAGTTAAGCGTATATATTGAATTTTTTTCCAGTTGTCAGTACAACTTAAACCACTGTATGGCATGACTCCGCCATTTCTTCATAACGGTAACCAGATTTATGTAGATAGAGAAAAAAAAATACAATCACAAATATTTAAATTAAAAATGAATGCTGTCTAATAATTGTTTTTGTTTATTTATTTAATGCAAGGATTTATTCATCTCTATGAAGCAATTTGTTAAATTGCCTTCAATGAAACAAAATTGTTTTCAATTTTCATTGCTATGAACAAATTAGCAAGTTTGCCTAAAAGTATGCAAAAAGAAAGTAAATTTTGTGGTGCTCAAGTCAAGTCACACACAATTGCAAATTAAACGAATTGAAATCACTTCAATGAGATTATCTGGCATAAAGAAAAAAACTCGTACATATATAAATGCACCACAACTACTATTTGCATATATCCTTATGCAAACGAGTGTAACACTACATTGCACATTTTATATGCACAGACGCAAAGACACACACAACACACTAATTGGATTAATGAAAATGTCTGACTAACTCCCGATGGCGGTGAATAAGTTAAAAAAGTCTCTTTAGACAAACACACAAGCATACCAATACACACACATACATACAACCATTTCTCAAAGTATAAGAAATTAATGCCTACGCTAACCAACCTAAACTTGCCTACGTACATACATTCACACCCTCAGCCGCAGAAGTTAATTATGCAGAATTAAGATCGTGTTGCTCACAAAGCGAACCATAATCAATAAAAAGCGTTAAGCTTAGTGGAGCAAATGTGCCGGCAACTAAAGTGGTGGTAGCAATTTAAAGAGAATGTGTGTCGTGAAGTTAGTTGAGTAGGTTCAACCTCTCAAGCTACGAGTTCACCTTCGTCATCAGCACCTTATTTGCTGCAATTTGCTGCTGGCGCCATGAAAAGAGTGACAAAGAGGTGAGCCCAATTGGTGCTCACTAATATGATTTGTGTTTTGTTTCAGTGAAAGTGGTGAATGTCTTCTATTAAACAATTGAAAGCCAAAAAGTTAAAGAGAAAGATTGCAAAAGGAGTTTATTTACAGAAAAGTTGTTCAAAGAGATTTTTGAAGTTTGAGGCCTTTTCTTAATTAGACTATGTCTATCTCATCAAACGAAATCGGTTTTTTTCTGTTGATTTTAATTACAAGAATAAATAAATAAAAACAAGTAAGGAAGGCTAAGTTCGGGTGTAACCGAACATTACATACTCAGTTGAGAGCTGTGGAGAGAAAGTAGGGAAATCACCATGTTGTAAAAGCAACCTAGGGTAACCCTGGAATTTGTTTGTATGACATGTGTATCAAATGGAAGGTATTAAAGAGTATTTTAAGAGGAAGTGGGCCATAGATCTATAGATGGAAGCCATTTAGGGATATCGCCATAAAGGTGGACCAGGCCTGACTCGAGAATTGTTTGTACGATATGGGTATCAAATGAAATGTGTTAATGAGTATTTTAAAAGGGCGTGGGTCTTAGTTCTATAGGTGGACGCCTTTTCGAGATATCGCCATAAACGTGGACCAGAGGGTGACTCTAGAATTTGTTTATACGATATGGGTATCAAATGAAAGGTGTTAAAGAGTATTTTAAAAGGGAGTGGGTCTAGTTCTATAGGTGGATGCCTTTTCGAGATATCGCCATAAAGGTGGGCCAGGGGTGACTCTAGAATTTTTTTGTACGATATGGGTATCAAATGAAAGGTGTTAATGAGTATTTTAAAAAGGCGTGGGCCTTAGTTCTATAGGTGGACGCCTTTTCGAGATATCGACATAAAGGTGGACCAGGGGTGACTCTAGAATTTATTTGTACGATATGGGTATCATATGAAAGGTGTTAACGAGTATTTTAAAAAGGAGTGGGCCTTAGTTCTATATGTGGACGCCTTTTCGAGATATCGCCATAAACGTGGACCAGGGGTGACTCTAGAATGTGTTTGTACGATATGGGTATCAAATTAAAGGTATTAATGAGGGTTTTAAAAGGGAGTGGCCCTTAGTTGTATATCTGAAGGCGTTTTCGAGATATCTACCAAAATGTGGACCAGGGTGATCCAGAACATCATCTGTCGGGTACCGCTAATTTATTTATATATGTCATACCACGTACAGTATTCCTTCCAAGATTCCAAGGGCTTTTAATTTCGCCCTCCTGCAAAACTTTTTCATTTTCTTCTACTTAATATGGTAGGTGTCACACCCATTTTACCAAGTTTTTTTCTAAAGTTATATTTTGCGTCAATAGACCCAATACAATTACCATGTTCATCCCTTTTTTCGTATTTGTATATAATTATGGCATTTTTTTCATTTTTCGTAATTTTCGATATCGAAAAAGTGGGCGTGGTCATAGTCGGATTTCGGCCATTTTTTACACCTTTGTATTGGGAGTTCAGATAAGTACCTGAACTGAGTTTAGTAAGGATATATCGATTTTTGCTCAATGTTATCGTGTTAACGGCCGAGCGGAAGGACAGACGGTCGACTATGTATAAAAACTGGGCGTGGCTTCAACCGATTTCGCCCTTTTTCACAGAAAACAGTTATCGTCCTAGAAGCTAAGCCTCTACCAAATTTCACAAGGATGGTTAATTTTTGTTCTACTTATGACATTAAAAGCATCCTAGACAAATTAAATGAAAAAGGGCGGAGCCACGCCCATTTTGAAATTTTCTTTTATTTTTGTATTTTGTTGCACCATATCATTACTGGAGTTGAATGTTGGCATAATTTACTTATATGCTGTAAAGATATTAACTTTTCTTTTAAAATTTGAATTAAAAAAAAATTTTTTAAAAAGTGGGCGTGGTCGTTTTCCGATTTTGCTAATTTTTATTAAGCAGACATAAAGTAATAAGAGTAACGTTCCTGCCAAATTCATCATGATATCTTCAACGACTGCCAAATTACAGCTTGCAAAACTTCTAAATTACCTTCATTTAAAAGTGGGCGGTGCCACCGCCCATTGTCCAAAATTTTACTAGTTTTCTATTCTGCGTCATAAGCTCAACTCACCCACCAAGCTTCATCGCTTGGTGCGTATTTGGTAATGAATTATCGTCGTCCGATATCGTTCATTTTAAATAGCGATCTGAGATGAGTGCCCAGGAACCTACATACCAAATTTCATCAAGATACCTCAAAATTTACTCAAGTTATCGTGTTAACGGACAGACGGACGGACGGACGGACGGACGGACGACGGACATGGCTCAATCGAATTTTTTTCGATACTGATGATTTTGATATATGGAAGTCTATATCTATCCGATTCCTTTATACCTGTACAACCAACCGTATGCAATCAAAGTTAATATACTCTGTGAGCTCTGCTCAACTGAGTATAAAAATAAATGTAAGGCGCTGATAACCTCCGAAGAGATCTAAGGCCGAGCTTCTCTTCCAATTTGCGTCGTGCTCCTCATGATTTTCCCGGCCGGATGGGACCTACATGTTTTATGCCGACTCCGAACGGCATCTGCAAGGCATATGTTTTTTCACTGAGAGCTTTTCATGGCAGAAATACACCCGGAGCGCTTGCCAAACACTGCCGAGGGCGACCCGCTTAGAAAAATTTCTTCTAATTGAAACACCTTATTTGTAAAATTTTGATGTTGCTTTGCCCGGGGTGTGAAACCCAGGGCATACGGTGTGATAGGCGGAGCACGCTACCATCACACCACGGTGGCCGCCCGTACAAATAATAATAAAATGTTGGTGAAACAAACTTCCGAGGAGATTCAAGTCGAGCGTCTAGTTCGTTATGTGTGCTTTACCATTTTTTTCTACAAATTGGCGTAGCTAGGCACATGTATTTTGCTGATAAGGTTCTAGTGAAATACACTCGAAAGGCTTACCTTTGCGTGGGACAACCCTCGTTGTGTGTTACCTGTCCATCACCTGACTCGGCAACCTTGCGTCGCCTGTTGGTTCACATTTTTTTCCGCTGAGTATCAAATGGGATCTTATTGCCTACAAAAAGAACCACTTTTCAAAGCGCCAGGTAACCTTGTTCAACATTGGACATTGCCTTCAGGCGTCAGATGCCCCGTCAGTACCAGCGAATGTATGAAATTCGAGTTGTACCCGTTATGTGTTCGTGTCCTGTGCTCACGAGGAAAGGCTCCAGCTCTAGGGGCGGTAGAGTTGCCAGATATTTTATAACATAAGTCCGTGGTACCTTATTGGGGGTTTTCCGTTTGGTCGGCGGCACTATGGACAAATTCAATCCCATGTTAGATCTCCATGGACAGGTCAGCTCAACCTAACCGAACCTCTGCTTCCTCTCTCTTTTCCTCTGTGTCTCTATTTCCCTTCACCTCGTTTCCCGTATAATACGTTCCACAATCCAAATTACTAGCAACCCGCTTTCTATTGGAAATATTGATGTAGAGCGAATTTTGCATCACTAACTAGATTGTTTGGCAATCATCGGTCCCCTAGTCCACTACCCGGAAAAAAAGGAACTATAAATGTTCGCAGTTGTAACCTAAATATGATTATTTTAGATTTATCCTGTCCACTCTGGTCCACTTTCCAAGGAAACCTAACACGAACACTCTATGGGTGTCTTGCAGCTTTATTGGAAATTTTAACAAGAAAGGCTGTGTTGATTCAGATGACAGCGACTACATTTTGTCATTACAAACCAGCATAAGATTATCTTAAAGAATTCAACTTGCCCTAGTGTCGTAGAAAAAATAGTATATATTAATATGCACATTCGAAAAAGTATTCTTTTTGTTTAAAAGTAGTACGTTTCAAAAAGTGCATGCGGCTTTGAACGGTTTTGTGCAATAAATATGCAAGTGAAGCTAAAATAAACGTAATAAAAATGCATGCGTACTTACATGCATAGGTAGGTATGCTAGCGAATGCGGTCATCTCACAATATTTATCTAATCAAAACGAAGGTATAATGGAATGCTCTCGCCTGAAGTGTGTTTGCTCGTTCGGTTCCAGCGAACAAATACACAAACGATTTTTCGTTTTTCTGAAACATTTAATTTATCTTTTGGCTTAGAGCGAAGTCGTCTAAGGCCACTTTTACTGATGAGAAAACCTGTAGACTTCGTCACAACATCGAATACACAATCTTCTACGCTGGATACTTCACTAACCGAGGCATACACGTTCATTGAATCGCTTTTTGTTTGTTCAGAGGTTACACTTATTTGCATTTTAAAATGACGCAAACAAATTATAGATTTTTTTGTCATATTCCACACTTGAAGTTTAGGCTGGGTGCGAGTTCACTTAATTTTAGGTACCTAAACTAATATTCCACTGGAACTTTCCAGCATTGCAACAATTTAGGAAAAAGCTCTCAAAACTGTGCGAGTTGATTGAAAACCTAAATTGTTTATTTCTGCTAAGAAAATAATAACAATACGGGAAAATTGGTATGTTTTGGTGCGTTCTCACGCTTAAAAAGAACAAGAGGTCAATTATGGTCCGCGGTAAGTACCTATCCCAAGATATCAGTTCAAGATAATACAGTGGCTTCGTTTTATAAGTCTTTTTTTCAGGCATACTGGAGCACGTGCACAATGACCTTTTCCACAATCTCGAATACAATACTATGATGTTGGTACGCTTCATAACTTCTTTAGGCCAATTAGTGCCCTTCGCTGGCAAATATGTTCAGATGGGAGTTCATATTTGAGAAGGATCCAATTCTTGTGTCGCCAACATCAGCTTGAACAAAATTGAGCTCACCATCACGTACAATCGATCGGACCTTAATCGCAGCAGGGATCATCGCTTTATGATCTATGATTTATTTAAATTCAAGAACAAGAGCAATTTATTTGCATATACTGAAAAAATCTAATTTTTTTATTTGAAGTGCATTACCAACATTTTTTAAATATTTAGTTCCGACAGCTGCAGTGGTATTTCAGAAAGGTGCAATTGAACCTTAAAGTTTCAGTTTCAGTTCAGAAAATACACTTGAAATTCAGAAAATTATAATTAGTTCAATGAAAATTTTGAGCTTCAAATGAAAATTCTGCCACTTCAATTGTAATTTTCTGAACTTCAATTAAAAATTCTGAAATTCAATTGTAATTTTTCTGAACTTCAATTGCAACTTTCTGCACTAAACCTGAAAATGGCGTAGAAATATGAGTCGTGTTTGCTTTTCTCAGTTTTTTCAATTTCTACAACATATGGCCATGTTCAATATCTATGACCCTTACTATATTTAACAATAGCCTCATCCTTGAAATTGTTAAATAATTCTTTCACACATACATATATTGAATGCTTTGTCATTATTCAGTAGTCAATTAGCGTAACAATGCAATATGCATCTACATTTCATCACTAATTAAACCGCAACGCACTGGTTCGACGCCAGCGAAAAACTCATTTTTCACTCTTGGTATTTATGTCAGCGCTCATTAGTTTTGAAATTGGAACATTTTTCAATGCCCAAATGAGTTAAGTTAAGCAAACATCAGCATGCCATTATTAGTAATTGGTTAAGTCCAATACGAGACGTGTTCGGCTAACAACAAAAAATAAAAAAATAAATGTAAGGCGCCCATGATAACTCCGAAGAGATACTAAGGCACTGGAGCTTCTCTATCCAATTTGCGTCGTGCCTCCTCTTGATTTTCCCTACAAATCTAAGGCCGGACGCGGACCCTCACATGATTTATGCCGACTCCGAGGCATCTGCATCAAGGCTAGATGAGTATTCATGAGAGCTTTTTCATGGCAGATGAGAAATACCACCGCTGAGCATGCGCTTGGCCAAACACTCAGCCGAGCCGCGCAAAAACCCCACGCTTAGAAAATTAGTTCTATCTAATTGAAAAACCTTAATTTCTAAAATTTTTGATTTCGCTGTCGCCCAACGAGCGTTTTTTTTGGGTTTGAACCCAATGGGCATCCGTGAATGTAGGTCAAGGCGGCAGCCACGCTACATCACACCACGGCGTTACGGCTTAATGTGCTGCAGAATTTCACAGAGAAAACATTTTCCAACGATTATCGTCTAGCACTTTAGTTAAGCAGATTGATCCGCCACTTATGTTGGTGTGTATGTTATTGCGCTCGCTGTATTCAGTAGTGCTGTAGCGCTAAGTTATCTAGCGGTATGCTAGTACCATATTGTCGCCAATTGGCTGTCTTGCTATGATATTCCCCACTCGCCGGATGCATCTGCTTCTACTAACGCAGCTGCACTAGTATCATAATTTTCGATATGCGAGAGAGAACAGTTAGTTGCCGAACTCTAAACCTGCCATCTTCTGCACAAACCCTGATCCCCTCAACATGCTTTCATACATTGTAACATCGGCGCAATCAAGTGTCTTACGTGCCATAAGGATGCTGGCGATCGCGGCATTGTGCATACTGCCTAGCTCATCCCTTCACAAGGCACAGCGCTACACTCCGTTGTGAAGAAGCACCCTTCTGTGGTGAGCCACTAACGGCCACATGATAGTGGACTTGATTTTTCTGCTAGCCGATCCGTAACGCTATGTGAAAAAGTGGAAGAGGACCGTGATTCATAACTAATACTAGCTGAGTTAAGTTACATAAGTTAAGAAGTCTATAAAGGGGATGTTGCAACTGTGCAAAATGCTTGCAACCAGATCATAAATAATTGTAACCACATACCTTGACGATTGACATAGGTGTTTAACCTCTGCCAATTAAGCTCTTGAAACTATCGGATTAGTCAACGCGCTCTGTCTCACTAAAATAGATAACATTATATGTACTAGAAGCCACGAAGCAGACAGTGGCTCATAGCCCATAATTTATGGCCTATCTGCATACATATTATAAGCTATTATTCCGCTCTGACTCTCAGCCCTCTACGTGCGCTTTTCCTAATCGTTTATTCACTCCTCCCTCCGTCTTACTTTTTCGCTCATACTATCTCCATCGTCGTCTCATTATATCTCTTTACTCAATCTCTTTCAAATCTCTTTCTCTACTATTCTCTTCTCTCAATTCACTTACTCATCTCTGCATACCCTTACTGCCTGTACCCAGAGGGTGCGTATGTATTTTATCTCAGTCCCACTCTGAGTCTCAGCTCCCAGTCCTAGTCACTAATCCCAGTCCAGCCGATCTCTGGAATAATATATTACTACTGTGACATAAAGCCATCACATCAACATGACTCAGTTGTTATCCCCAATATCGCTATAAACACATTCTAGGCGAGTACTCGGTCCACGTTTCGGTCTATATCGCGAGACCCTGTACGTCGATCGCAACCAAACCTATGTAGTAACCACGCGCCGAGAGGTTACGCAACTGTGTGTGAAAGTTTGAACAAACTACGCACCGCACGCATCCTCTTCAAACACCGGACGACCAACTAACACACATTTTAGCTTTCTTTTTATATATATAGCTTTTATTTTTCACACTTCACATATAATATTACCACGAAATGCAGATTATTCGTGACTTTAAAAAAGACGGCTTAAAAATGCACATGGAACAACTAAAGACTCTCCTGAATTAAAAAAAATGTCTTAGCTACTCAAATCGCGGGCCCCCTCAGAAACCCCGGGCCCCCTCTCGCGCCGGCCCTGCGATGAATAGATGTGCTATACTGATATCATTCGCTATAATATCATTTGCAAATAAAAGAGATATTGCGCACTATAAAACTGAGAGTATAACATCACCCTATATTCAAGCTAGTAGATCAAACTACACACGAGGGCTGCAAAACAAATTCAAAACCGGATGTCCGTTATGTTAGGATTCCATTAGTTTTGTTGCGGCCCTCAAACATAGTGACACAGTGTGATTCGTATATCATTAAGATTATTTTGAACTTTTATTGAGCTCAAGGCCGGTTTGCAATAAAACAAAATTTCACAAATATTATATATATTAACGCCAAAAACATTCTACATTATATTCAAGATGTAACACATATATACTATCTATATAACTCACACACACACGATATGTTTGAGTATTCGCTCATGAACCAAACGTCTAAAAAACCGCATTCAGCGATCCGCGACATAAGTATATAAAATAGCGTCTATGCCCTCCGCCTACACCCAGCAGAATTTCGCTTAAAATTATCCAACATAGACAGCCGACCGAAAAGTGTTTCTGATAATTTGTACTCGCGACGACTCAATTCTTAACAATCTATATAAAGACGCGTCACTGCGCGCTAATTGATCTACTTCTTGCCTGCAGATTATGCGGGTATTTAGCCGGCACTGTAATGAAAGAGAGGACAAGAGCCATAACGCAGGGTAGATCAAAGCCTACAACACAAACGAATCTTATAGCGCTCGCATGCACGGATCATTGCGCTTCAGGCACGCATGCGGAAAATAAGGAATATTCCGAATATTGGACTGACTGCCTAGAATGATCGTAACTGCAACAAGCGAGGGCTAACGATGTGACGACAGGAACCGCATCTATTACATCGCATAAAATCTATCTCACGGTGCTATAATGTAGCTTGCTCCAACATTTATGTCTCTCTTATACTTTTTTAATAGGTAGATGATTTACTAGACTTTGAGTTTAAGAGCGAGTGAACACGCGGAGTGAGAATAAAGAGCTGAGACTGCAGATAGAGAGTTAGGCGAAAATATAAAAATATAGATATACCATATGGACGTGGCGGAGAGAAGAGCAGGGAGCTAGATTGAGAGCCGGTAGAAACATAGAAGCATGAGAGAAAGAGACTGCAAAGAGTCTCAGCAGGCATACAAAGAGTCAGGGGCAAGGAGCTGACGCAAAAAGAACAAGGAGACGGATGAGATAAAGAGTGGAGACGGAGAGAGCGAGCGAGGAGATGTATAAGATGAAACACTTTGTACTGAACACGTGCAGAT